>OMKZ01019093.1:0-24170 GCA_900302535.1 Neoniphon sammara
ACTTCTGAGGTGCTCAAAAACAGCTACACACAAGTCAGAATACACCTGAATCCTTAATCAAACATAAATTTTATCACTGAGCATTTAGACAAATGATTTTTCTTAGTTACTATATTAATAAGAGAGCTGAGGACAGACAGTAGATGACAGACTATCCCTGAGAAACATTATAGCCCTGCTTAGTTGGGTCTCTGCGTGGATTATTATCAGCCCCAGGGCATGGAAATCCACCCCATCTCCAGCTACAGTAGCTCAGCTCTTGGAGTACTATGATATTGTCATTGTCTCCTCCCATACACACAGACTTGGCAGTAAATGGGTGAAATTTATCTCTGGTAAACTGTCTGACACCAGGGCAGGGAGTTATTACATTTGAGGGACTCATTAGGGGATGATTTTAGCTGTCAGCACAGAAATACTTGTACACTATTAAAATTGGGAGGCTAAATTGTTTCAACAATAGTTTTATCTTGCATAAAATTGCTTGGTGGAAACTTAATAGTTGTTGTTTTACCTTTTCAACTGATGTGATTTTGTGTAGGCACTTTGTAAAAAATCTATTTGATGATTAAGAGGGAAACATCTGAGAATGTCAGATGACTTTATGCGTGGCTGTGTAGCACACCTGCAAGACTGGGCTTTTATTTCCATGAGATTTACATAAAGGCTCCTATAACACAGCTTTGTTGTATATTAGTCACCTCGCCATTTTGTTTAGCACAAATATGATTTGCCTCCCTTTTGAGGAGGGCCTTGTCTATTGTTGGAGTATACCTGTTGCACAGCAGGTTTGGTGAGTTTTTCATGCTATGCCTGTGTCCTAAGATCACACCTGTGAAACCGATGCCCAACATTGTTTTTTGCTCGGCTTCATGTGAGAAAGAAACACGACACTTTCATGTTTCGCTACCTCGAGTGTGACAAGAAGGGAGGCTTCTTTTTTCATTTTTCCTCCCCTGTGCCTCTGAACTCCATGGATTTTGGGGGAGATTTGCCATATGGAAGCTGTCTTCTGCAGATGGGAACAATGTTCTCAGGGCCATCAAATGCATCGATAAAAGAGCCTGGAAACAGATTATTGATGTCTTGGTTGTGTGTTTAGCTTCTCATTTGTTGGAAACACACACACAAACATGGATACCATTTTTCTCAGCCTGCTATTTTTGCTCCTGTCATGTGTTCTTCTGTCTCACAGCACGTCCCCGCACCGTGGGAACTGCCGACCTATACGCTTCGAGCCTCCAATGCTTGACTTTCATGAACAGTGAGTATGCTACATATTCACATAGATTCTGTTGTTGTAGTGTATGTGCTCTGCTCCATGGCTTTACACACACTATGACATTTGAATGATACCCAACCTAGATGTTCCCATGTTCTCTACAACATCTAAAATACTAAAATAAAAAAAATTTAGGTACTCTGATGTGAAATAAAATAGCCTGCCAAGAATAAATGGATAGTTGTGAATGGTGTAGTTTAACAATTCATGGCATGTGCTTAACAATGCCATATTTTTAGATTCACAGGCAGCACCCATATTCATGGCCAGATTTATAAGATCGCATTCCTCATTGACAATGGGTGCAGCACTCATGTAGAATGACCCAGCTTCAAGTGCAGCCTGCCAGAGTAGGGAGAGCACATGATGTGGTGAGAATAAAAATGCAACGTTAAGAAACTCTCACCTTGTCTCTGACACATTGCAAATGAAGGCGTTACTGAATAAGTGGCCACAACAAATCAGTCCATATAAGCTCAACCTCAGATGTGGTGTAGAAATTGTACAAGTTTGTTTTTGGTAAACAGAGGGAGAGGGTTTGGTCACTTTACATCTGTCTTAATTTTGTTGGAGTTGTCTTACTTCTTCATTCTCTCTGTCTAAGACAAACAATTTATTTGGGGATAGGTAATTTAAAAAAATAAATAAGTTCATCTCTAGCTACCTGACTGGATAGCAGTTCTACTTAGACTGTATTGTCTTTCTTGTATACCTATTTTGATATCTGATTTTTCAAGCAGTTTGTAACATTAGTGGATTGTTTTACATATGTTTCACATGTGATAATTTTATTTGAGCTCCCTATTTTGACCCTCATGCAGTCAGTTTCTTCCACAATAGTTTTAAATTTTTTGGGTTCAAGTTATTAAACAAGCCCCCCTGAAAAGCTTGTGTACAATTTATAAGATATTTAGATATCTAAATTTAAATATGACTCATTGATTTGGTTAGATTTATAGACCTCAGAAATTAGTGTGTTGTATATTGTGACCTGAGCTGTTATAGTAAGTTGTGAATTTCTGTCTTCATCCACAGGCCTGTTGGAATGCCAAAAATGGAGAAAGTTTATTTACATAATCCTAGCTCAGAAGAAATTAGTTTGATATCAATATCAGCAACAACAGCCCATTTTCATGCATCCTTTTTCCAGAACAGGGTAAGTAGCTATCACCTTTCTTAACTTACTTCTGTCATCTGATCCGTGATCACAGTACATTTAATTTTTGCCTTAAAAGGACTTTGAAACATGACGAGTATTTCCTCTTAAGCATCCCAATTATTGTTAGTCACATGGTTTTGTGTTAATGATGTCATGGAGTTATTTGATTTTCATTGGTCCCTCCTGTTAAAATGTGCTACAGCTAGCATTTTAAACATCAATATATCATTGTCATATTAAATGTGATACCCTTGTATAATCAGTGTAAACAAATTAGACCATGCTCAAGACTCTGTTTCAAAGAGGTTGTTGCTGCTGAAAATGTGCAATGCAGATAAAGCAGTGTCCAATCCTTCTCTCTAACTGTGCCATCCAGTATGTATGAATATTTTGTTGGGGAGCAAACATCCAGCGTTGAAACTTAAGCACCCATTACCAAATATATAATTGAGTCATATAATTGAATTAATATATAATTGTTTTTGCTGACAGACTCCATAGCATTGCGAGTTACACATGTGAAAAATGTCTCAAAGTTACTGGCTTGAAGACGTTTACCTTTGTTTCTCCCACTGTTTTGTAGATAGGTGATGTCACTATAAAGTGACAGCAAGGGATTCATGGGATTTGGAGGCTGGAACTACTCTACTACTAAACTACTTTCAACTCTATAAGTGCCAAAAATGGAAAAGTTAGAAAATTAAGATTTAAAGTCAAACAACACCAGACTGGAAAATTTGAACCCCATTGCGGTAGACCAGTAAAGTCAGGTGTTGTATAACTGTGTGTTGAGATCTCAGCATTCTATCTGGAGAAAGTCCAGGTACAGAGGCCAGAGAAGTTCTGTTTGGTCTGTGAAAAAAGTTATCAGGCCTAGTCAAAAAAGAGGCTTTGTTTGTTGTGCAAACATACATTTTTGTGCCAATTGTTAAAAAAATATATATTTTTTTCAACAGATAATTCCACCAGGAGGAAACACATCATTTGATGTTGTGTTCCTCGCCCGCGTAGTGGGGAATGTAGAAAACACTTTATTTATTAATACATCGCATCATGGAGTGTTTACATACCAGGTAGAGACCAAACTAAGCATCCCTGCTTTTTTCTCTTTGATTTGATTTTTTAGAGTCAGGCAGACATGATTGATAGCCTAACATTGTGTTTCCATATCTGTCCTGAAGGTTTTTGGGGTTGGCATCCCAAACCCCTACAGACTACGGCCTTTCATAGGGGCCAGAGTCCCAGTAAACAGCAGCTTCTCACCTCTAATAAACATCCACAACCCACACAGTGAACCGCTGCAGGTAATCAGTCGCACTTCACTGAATTTCCCCTAGTTTGATGCGGGTTTTTTTTTTTGTTTTGTGATTTATACTGATGGAATGATGCCTACTGTAGGTGATAATTGAAGGTGTGGTGTGTTTTGCTGTGTGTTTTCCCAGGTTGTGGAGATGTACTCCAGTGGTGGAGATTTACATCTTGAGCTTCCCACAGGTCAACAAGGAGGCACTGGGAAATTATGGGTCAGTTTTTTATGCTAGTTTCTTTCTTATGCTATGGTCCTTGCACATTCATGTATTCCGTTAAAAAAACATTTGAATCCTGGACATTTGTTGCAGGCCAGTCAAGTTCACTCATAGTTACTCACCCTGACATTTCTCCTGCAGGAGATTCCCCCGTTTGAGACCAAGGGGGTAATGAGAGCCAGCTTCTCATCAAGAGATGCAGACAACCACACAGCTTTCATCAGAATCAAAACAAACGCACCCAACGAAGACCAGTTCATCATCCTCCCTGTAGAGGTGGAGGTCACATCAGGTGTGACTCCAAATCCTTGGGAATTTTCATTGCCTGCATTTGCTGTATAACTCAATTTTTACTATGTTGTATCTTTGCTGCAGCCCCTGGTATATACTCCTCCACAGAGATGCTTGACTTTGGTACGCTACGGTCTCAAGGTATGGAGCTTTAGGCTTAGGGCAACTTGAATAATGTTTATATCCAGAAAATTTATTTTTGGTAATCCTCCCCCAGCCCTCCTTGCTCTCTCTCACCTTCCTTTCTCTCTCATGACTTGTTTGTTTTACAGATCGTCCAAAACAGCTGAATCTGCACCTGTTAAATTCAGGAACGAAAGATGTACCGATCACGGTAGGTTGCCGCTTTGTGCTTCTTAAATCCATTAACAGGTTATCAGCGTTCTTATCTTGATTTTATCCTTTATTTATGCTTTACAGAGTGTACGGACAACACCATCAAATGAGGCAGTCACAGTAGATTTCAAAGCGATCACACTCAAAGCTGGAGAGAGTAGATATACCAAAGTTGCAAGCATTAGTTTTGACGGTAAGTTCTGTGCCAACGTCTTCTGGAAAAAGTTTATTTAGTATTGCTGATACTTGTGAAGTGACAGTCGACTTTTTGTTTTGTTGAAATACATATCAAAAATTATTTCTTGGATGAGCTTGTGATTTAGATTTTTTTTAATAACCTTGAACTATGAAATATATGCCTGTTCAGATTTTCCCAAGGCAATTAGATTTGCAAACTGCTCAGCTTGTGACAAACAACTGGCGGAAATCACATTAAGATCTTAAAGGGAAATGCCTCTGTGATTTGGTTTTTGCCCTTTGCTGTCATCTTTTCTCTACCTCAGACCTACATAAAATGTTGGTTATTGCTTGCAGCATATCATCACATGCGTAATGTAAAGTGCCATTGTCCTCTGCTGCCCATAAGATCCCAACCAGCGTAACATGTAGATGTTGTATTGACTCAGGTGTTGGTCAGTCCAGACACTCCTGCACCACACAATTTATCAATGCCCACTTTGTACCTACTTTTCACATGACTAAAATTTAAGCTATAACAGCATTGTTTCCTTTTGAAGTTTTATGTGACCCTTATGGTTGGCTTTACCATCAAAGCCTAACTCCATGTCCTGGTTTAATTTCTACTGAAGTCAAACATGAATGACCTTTTAAAGTGTCTTAAAACAACAACAATAGAAAAAATAATAAAAATATTTAAAAAAAATTAAATAGACAACATAATGCTGTAATAGGCAAATGGATTTTAAAAAGTGTAAAACAGAGGTATAGTGCATAAACTGGCCAAAGTCCAAACAAAACGACAACACTGGTATTTTGGTTCAATGCCCAAAGATCCCCTGCTAGATGGTCTCCTCCCATGTTCGTAGGTAGAGGTTTTAAAATGGACATCAAGGTTATGCAGAGATGTGACTATTTCTGTATTTGTGTCTATATGTGTTCTGCCAAAAAAGTCATTTGTGTTTGCATTCAGTAGAAGTGAGTGTAGTTAGAAAACTTCCTCGAAAACCACTAAACTCATAGGATTACAGTGACCTATCAAAATTACTGACTTATAAAAATATTGTTTTGCTTTTGAAGCTGTTGTATTTAAACTGTTTGCATTTGTTATGTAACCCTAAGCATACATAGGTGTTTATAAAAACCACCATGAACAACCATAGCCATAAACAATTAAAAACAGGGAAACAAACCTTCACCTTGAGTTATTACATGCCAGTATGAACTGCCCGAACCCCCTTGCTGCCCCGTCTACATGAAGAAATATCAAAAGCTCACTTGGGAGAAACAAAACAACCCTGGTGTACTAAGCAGTGTGTTCATCCACTCCCAATCAAACCAACGCTCCCAAATTGGCCTCGCTAATGCTAAATTAATAATTTAAAAATCCGTAACTCCTGTAGAAAACAAAGTGTGCAAGCAAGCAGCGGACTCTTTTTTCCATTTTGCGGTTGTGCATGACAGGCAGTACAACTGTAGTGTACTGACTGCAGAGCACAAAAAAAACCCTTCTCATCTGAGTTCAGTAGAGAAAAAACAGTCACGCTATTTTCACTTGCATATGTTTTGTGTATGACTAAAAGGAATGCTATTAAAACTATGGAAAATAATACTATGGAAAATACATAGTAACAAATTTTTGTGTCTAAGGCATCATCTCTGCTTTTGCTGAACAGTAAATTACATTAAATATACCAGACATAATAATAATTACTTAAAGGACAAATAAATAAAAATGGCAAAACTAAAGGGAAAATTGGAAGGTTAGAGCTGAATTTAAATGGAAACAAAGGAGACGTGTAGGCCAACTCTTAATGTCATCCACAGATGATTTCACCAGGGGAAAACCAAACCAAACTGCTTCCCATTTCTGTGTCCTTTAATGCATATTAAGCAATTATCGGTCTGGCAGCACTCTTTGGCTTTAAATTGTGTTATGTCACATCTTTATGCTAACTCTAGCAATTTCATGCACTGTTTGTGCTGTAGAGCTTCTTATTGTAGAGACTTGTATTCCCATATACTGCACTTAAATTTCTGCTCTTTGATCTTTCTTTTCATCATAGCTTCAAAAGCAAGAAGACCATACCAGTTTTCTGGTAAAATAACAGTCAAAGCAAAAGAAAAAAGCTACTCCAAGCTTGAAATCCCATACCAGGCAGAGGTTTTAGAAGGGTGAGTTGTTGTTTGATTTACATTTTTTAATATTAACGTCCATCAGTATTTTGGAGTTGACAGCTTAATACAGAACAATTAGCAGCTTGCTTTTATGAGTAAAAATAATCTATGCTTACATGCCTCCATCATAGATTGATCCTTTAAAGTTCCACTGGTGTCTCTTCCTTTTGCAGTTACCTGGGTTTTGACCACACAGCGACCTTGTTCCACATTAGGGACAGCCCTGTTGATCCAGTGGAAAGACCCATATTTCTCACAAACACCTTCAACTTTGCCATCAGAATACACAATGTGTCCCTCCCTGAGGAAGCCAGAACCATGTTTAATGTGAGTGTGACATGGGTTGGCAGAGGTCATTCTGAGTCACAAATGTTGTATATTTATAGAGAACAAAATCACATAACTGATTCTCGTCACTTTAGGTGCAGAACTTCAGTACGCCCATCCTTATCCCCCTACACGAGTCACGATACATTTTCTCCCTCCTCTTCCGGCCGGTCCGACCCTCGATCCACATCGACAGCAACATCCTGCTCATCACAAATGCCTCAAAGTTCCACCTGCCTGTCCGGGCTTACACAGGCTTCTTAGAGGTACACTGGTTTGTTTAGAAATGTAAATTTTGAGTACTTGCTAACACTAGTATAATGTTAGAGATTTAAGTATCTTTAGGTCACTAATTTACCTCAAAGGTGGTGTTGAATTTATTCAGCTTGTGAATGTTTGTCTATTTCATTCAGTCTTTATTTCTTAGTACACATCAGGTTTTGTGATGTTTGTTTAATGTGGTTTGTTTGTTCTGTGTTCCCTGATCTGAGCAGCCCCTGGTCCTGTCACCCAGTCTGAAGGAGAACCTCCTGGACTTTGGTGTCCGCAGTGCAACAGACACCAGCAGCATCACATTTGTGGTGGTCAACAGTAATCCCATAGAGGTGAGAGTGTACACTGCATGGCCCACACACACACACACACACAGACAGACAAACCAGTGGTCAATTACCCGTTGATGCTGAGATTTTCAGGACATTTTGTCTGTGATAAAACAGAAAGATGTAGTAAGACCTGATGCAATCTCACAATCGGTCACAGTTTTGTCTTTGTGCATATTTGTCTTTTTGATTCATTGCCCAGTTTGCAAGTTCAGCTCATTGTGCAAGGCTTGTCTGCTTCATCTTTAGAATAGACTGACTGATGTTTTTCACATATTTTTTTGAGGTGCAATACCTTGACGGTATCATTGCCTATGTGCAAATACATTGACTCACACATTGGTAGTAGATATGCCATGTGAGTTCAAGCTGTACATTGGAAAAGAGGAAAAGGGAAAATTATCCCATGGCAGACTCTTATCACACATGCTTATCCTTGTCTTATCTTCCCATTTTCTGTCCTCCAGCTGGAGATCAAGTCCTGGCTGGTCACCGGAGACAGTCTTTCCATGGAGCTCCTGAAAACAGAGAAGGGGAACAGAACAGTGGCTCTGAGTCGCATTCGAGAGCTGCAGAACACCTCCGCCTCCCATCACAAAACAGTAAGACCTCATCTGTGAAACTCTTGAGTTAACAATGTAACAGTGTTGTTCCATGGCCAGTTATGCTGTGACCGTTTGGCCACTAAATTTGATAAATTCACCAGAATCCATCACTGAAGTAAGTAAACAAACTGAAGCACTAGGAGAGAGACAAAGACTCAGGAGTGCTTTTATTCCTAATCATTTTTACATTAAGAAAAGGTCAATTTAATTTTCAGTGTCAGTAAAAATATTGATAGCATATGAAAAATTTCACTGGAGAGCAGTGCCCAATGCCTGAAATGGAATAGCAGTCTAATGCATATTTTTTTGTCTCGGAAAAGGTGATATTAGCGTCTGGCTACTATGCAGCATTCAGAGTGACGCTGGTGGCCAAGGCACTGGAAGGCATGTACGACGGAGCCATACACATAACCACAGATTATGAGGTATGTAGCCAGTCAAGTCCTTTTTTCATGCAGTTCTGTTGTTGAAAGGAATGCACAACCGCAAGTGACTCTGGCCTTAATGTTGGTTTGCACATTCCTTTTCCTCAGATATTAACCATCCCAGTGAAAGCTCTCATTGCAGTGGGGACATTAAATAGCTCTCCCAAACACATCACTCTACCACCCTCCTTTCCGGTAAGTGCTGTTTTATTCATGAGAATGACAAGACCCTTAGTAAACATTGGCCTACAAGCCTTATTTGTAGGAAATAGTTTGCTCTCTTTTAGTCTCTTGTTTGTATAATGAATTGTGGTGCTTCCGCTGGTCAGACACCATCTCATGTTTTTTCTAACTCAGTGAGGAAGGTTTCACACCCATCCCACACTGGCAACAAGCAGATGACTAGATTTCAAACATATAGACAACTAAACATTGTCAAACCCAGACCATCTTTTCTTCTTCTGTGTGAACATTTCAGGTCAGACTCCTTTGACATGTCTGTATGTGTTATTCGTCCCTAGGGTAAAGTTGTTCACCAGAGTTTCAGCATACAGAGCTCTTTTTCCCAAAGAGTGAGGCTACAGCAGATCCGGTCTCTGACAGAAGATGTTCGCTTCTATTACAAAAGACTCCGCAACAATAAGGATGAGCTGGAGCCTAGACGCAAGTCTAAGGTAGACCCTCAACTCAAACTTTATGAAGCAGAGTGATTCCTACAAACCAGCTGATAATGTAAAAGTATATCTCCCATTCACTCTTTTGCAGGTGGCAAATATTTATTTTGATGCCAGCCTGCAATGTGGTGATCACTGTTATGTGGGCCTGCCATTTGTCCTTAAATGTAAGTGCTCTTTAGGGTCCAGTTTTTGAAACAGGGTCACATGAAAATCTCAAATGACTAAGAGTCAATATTCAGTAGCTAAAATCTGTTTTTTTCCTTTCACAGCGGAGTCCAAGCCTCATGGACTGGCCTTGCAGGAGGATATTTGGGATGCTGATGTAGATCTGCACCAAAAACTTCTCAAACGATGGAAAGAGCTCAAAGAACGTTCGGGCCACCAGTAAGTGACAGTGTTTAAAGGGTCTTTGGATGATCAGATTTTACTATTACTTAATATTTCTACACTTATGAACTATTTACAAAACTTTTTTTTTTTTTTTTTTTTTTTTTTTTTTTTTACTTGAAGGGTTGAAGCCGTCTTTGAAGTCAACACGGACCTTCAGAAAAACGTGCAAGCTAAAATAACAGCACAGTTGACCTGGCCATCACTGGTCAACTCTTCACGCCGAATTATGTTCCCTCTTACCAATACAAACAGCTCCTCTGTGAGTAGAAACAATGTGTGTTATTCATGCACGTACACAAAAACAAGGCAGGCATCTGTAGGTATTGGCAGAGTTGTGAACTAGTGTGTTTGAGATGGAGCTGTGACTATACTGTCTATTTTCTTGCAGGATGAGGAGGTGATTCTAGAGAACCCTGCCGACGTCCCTGTTTTTGTCCAGGTTCTCCCCTTGGCCCTGTTACCCAACCCCTCAGTGTTTTCTGGAAAACTAGCAGACAGGTTAGAGATCCCCACAATCTGTCCTGTTTTTAATTTTCATTTTTCAAGTGTTTGTTCTTTGCACAGTGCAGAAAAAAAGCCTATTGGTAATCCTCACTGATGTTATTTTCCAGGCTACCATTAGGAAATTTGTCCAACATTAACATAGACACAAATACATTGGAGTTCCAGGTCCACAGAAATCAAGTGAGTACTGCAGGATAGACAGCCACCTTCTGTTACGATGCAGCAATTATTCAAGAATTCAGAGAATCAGCTGGTTGGCATTTAATTGAATTTCTAATCGAAGTCCTCTTGTCTGTAATTGAGGCAACATGTGGAAGCTGTTTATCTTTAATAGGCCCTTTGTTTGTTTGGCAGACATCCCTAATGAAGAGCAGTACAGGGTTTGTAGAGGGATCAACTAGACCCTTTGTGTACAATCTCCTCCTCCTGCCGGGAGAGGTCAAGTCCTTCAGTGTGAGGTTCACTCCTGTCAGCAACCACAGTGTTTCTTCCCTTCTCATAGTCAGGTATGTGTTTGCAGAGCCATATTGACACTGACATTTTAACACAGCCAGTCAAAAATTCAGATTAGCATATATGCATTCCGGGTTTGAAATTGTTTGCATCATTGTGAATCTGTTTAGGAATAACCTGACTGTGATCGACATAATCATACTACAAGGCCGGGGAACGACGGAGAGCCTGAAAGTTGCAGGGAAGCCTCCGGGACAAGGGAGCTCTTTGAGATTTAAGATGACTGAGGCCCTGCTTAAAGACTGCACAGAGAGTGAGTTTGTGTTTCCTGCGTAGTGTGAACACGGAGTCTGCTTAACTCCACGTAACATGACAGTACACAGGATGGTAAAAAAAAAAAAAGAAAGAAAAATATCCCTTGTGCCATAATCCAGGGCAAGTTTTTATACAGAAGCCCAATTCAGATATCAGAAGAATAATGTTCTAACACACTAATTGTCACTGTAGAGGCTATTATGGCACCATTCACAAACCACCTGATCTAAATGTTAATGATTGAATGTGTGCATGCCTGTGTCATTGCGATTATCAAGCGGGCACTTCCCTATTACAGATGGTTTACTGAATTTTGCCCATGCCTCCTCCAAAAGGCTCAGGAGTAAGTTGTGATACTTAGAACCTGCTCTCAAGCCCAGCTGCAGTCACTTGCACTCCCCTGTACCCACATTTAGGTTTACCCCCAGCTCCCAACATTACCTGATAATTTCTAGTCTCTGCTCATCACGTCAGAAAACAGATTGTTTCTTTTTTCATCCGTATGGTACATTGACCAGGAGTGTTTGATGAAATGGACACGTTTTATATTTTTTATATTTTTTCATTTTTTATGTATCATTTTATCTATATCTGTAGAGTGAATATTTCTCAATAAGGTGTACTTTTCTTTACAACATTCTTCTTCCCACCTACAAATTTTAAGTATATATGTAATTTACTGTCAACTTAATGTGAATACAGTCACCCTGTATTAATAGATCAATTTCAAATTGTTTTTCTGTTATGGGAATCCCATCCCCACTGCCATCTTGTGGGAGTCATTGGTCGCAGTGATTGCTCTGCACAGTCATAAAATGGCTAATGAGTAAAGCATTTTTATAGGGTGCACTTTCCCTCTTTCCCACTGTTCCCATATTCCAAAATCATAATTCTTCCATATTAAATGCTAAATTGTGTAAATGTCATCAACTATTTTCAGCTTTAATCTCTTGGCCAAAACCTATTATAGGAATGTTATCCACAGTTATCTGCAGTGTCTAGTTCAGTGTGTTTTATGTACATGATTTGGTGTATGACACATTCCATTTAATTTGCAAGCTATTCAACAGCCGTTGTGTTAATTTTGTCACTGTTATGTGAGAATTAACCTGCCCCCTCCTTTATTTCAGAGACGAAAGTCAAGGAGCCAAACTTCACTCTCAGACGAACATTTAGAGTGGAAAACACAGGCTTGCTCCCGATCAACATCAGATCAGCAGAAATCAACGGGCAACCTTGTGAAGGATATGGATTCAAAGTTCTCAATTGTCAAGAATTTGCACTTAAGCCAAATGCTTCAAAAGACCTTGTCATACTGTAAGTGAACAAAACTGCCATGTTTTGGTCCCATTTCTCCATCACTACCTCGCAGACCTGTTGGTGTTTAGTCTAATTTGGTTCTGTGGTCTGAGAACTAGGTCAGCATACAAATGTGGGTATTGCATCAGAACGCAGGTCACTAAGTATACACAGCATTTGAAGAGAGTGAGTGTGTGTGTGCGTCTGTATGTATTTCACGTGTGCATGCGGTGAGTGCTCTCCCCATCACCCACAAGCTCTATTAATACTTGTCTGCAGCCACACTTGGTGAGTAAGCCTTAAGTAAGAGGATGAATTGGATCTCTGTCTCTCTGTAGCCTGTCCTTACTACCCTCTCAGCTTTTCCCATCATCATTCCCATGTCATTTTCTGCCATCAACAATGAACAGTAAAGCCCACGCTAAAACAAGAATTAACATACATTACTCTTATGATCTTGGACAATACATTTAAGCTTCTTATCAAAATGTTTTTCCCAGAAATGGCATATTAGTATACTTATTTGAGAGTATTCCTCATGAGATAAAATTAAGGCTGTTCTAGTGTTAGTCAGGCATCCATCTGCTCTCTTTGTCCATAATGCTGTGGCCAGACTCTTATCTAAATCCAAAAAAAAAAAAGGGGGGGGGACCATATTACTGCTTTTCTGGCATATTTACACTTGCCCACTGTCTATTGGAGAGTCAGCTTCACAGTACTTATATCTTCAAAGCTTTGCATTGTATAGCTCCGGGGTATATTGCAGAACTTACATCACTGCAAAATAATGCTAGTTCCCCCAGGTCCTTGAATCGGAGGATTCTGTCAGTCCCAACATTCAGACATACGGGTGATAAGGCTTTTCTGTGGTAATGCTGAGACCAGTGAATAGCCTTCCTCAAAGGGTCAGAGTAGCTGAATACTTTGTGTGAAAACTTCTTATTGTTTTCACTGTTTCTGACATGATTTTTTTATTTTCTGTTTTCAAGTCATTACTGATTTTGCTCATCAGTTAGGTGGTCATTATAACCATTTATATATATATATATACACCAAATCCTTAACCAGCACAACACTAACGGTGCTGTGGAAGGCAAACCACATGATATATCTGAGTTTTTGCCCACTCCCTCTCTGCTGCTGCCTGTCTTATCACTGTTATCATTTTCTGGGGCTCCTGGCTGCCAACTTGTCTGCACATGAAGTATGTGGGTTAGTTTAGCAGATTTTTTCTAAGTCCTCTCTTGCAGTGCCTTTTATTATTTTTTAAATCTGTACTTTTTCAGCTGCCCCTTTTTTGCTGCTCTCCATTTTGTTCACAATCTGACCCAGAGACGTACTTCTAGAATGAATTACATTGTATGACATACTTGGACTTGACATGTTCTAATCCAACCTGTCAGCCTACAAATGGATTTTGTTGTGTTTTTTTGAGAGGGCCATTCACAGTGTGTATTTTTCAGTCTAATGCTGTTTTTACATTAGCTCCCATTAGGTCCACCTGCATCCACCTGTGTCCACCCACCGGTTTTCCATACTAACACATGTCTCGAGTCCACCTAGGTGGACCCGCGATACCTAGCCCTGCTGTGGAGCAGGGCCGGTGATCAGTTTGGTCAGTCATGTGATCAGGAGAGTAACGCCTTCATCCGGTGTTGCCCATTATAATGGAAATGAAGTTTTGGGCCATGCTCGCAACCTGTGCTCTGAACATGGGTGGCCATGGATTCCGCTATAACTGTGCTGGTGGCAGTGGAAAAACAGCATATTGCACATGAATAAGTGCCCAGGAAACCTACCGCACAAATCTGTCTGTGAGCGGTTAGTTTTTGCAGCATCGGGTTGTCAGGTTTGTCCATTTATAAAATGACTACATCCTGATGTGTCTAGCTGGCTCATACACTCAGTGGTCTGCTCAAATTCATTCACGTTATTCCAGTTACCTTCCACATGTATGTCCCCTGGTAATGTTTCTGTGGTCACATTGACAGACCACAGGGTGATGTGATGGACAAACAGCCAGATGGTCTTCATTTAAATTGCTGATTGTTGAGGTTTTTTACACTGTGGCACACGGTATACTGAAGATTTTGTTTTGCTTTCTTGCAGGTTTACACCCGATTTCACCTCATCTCGTGTGATCCGGGAGCTGAAATTGGTGACGTGTGGAGGCTCTGAGTTTGTGTTTGTCCTAAACGCTTCCTTGCCCTACCACATGTTAGCTGCATGTGCAGAGACCTTGCCCAGACCCAGCTGGGAGCTTGAGCTCTACATCATAGTGTCTCTCATTATGAGGTTAGCATCACTCTATTCAGTGGCGCAACATTGGGACAGTGACACTTTTTGAGACTTTGGCTTTGTACTCTATCATCTCGGTAGCAGATTTTGGGCAGCAGCCAGGGAAACTGTTGTTGCATCCATGGCAGCAAGCAGCTGCCCTGACTGAATCCTTGCCAAATCTGGTGTTGTTGTTCAGCAGCCAACCTTGTGCTCTGACCTCCCTGTGGAGGGAGGCAAGCAAAAAGAGAACTTTACCTTTATATTGATCTCCAAAAATATGTGAAGTATTGCAAAACATTATCTAGTTAGTATAAAATATAGAGCTAAAATATAATGTTGACAGTAATTTCAGTATTGTCATAACAAAAGAATGATTTATAAATGTAGTTTGGTTTAAAATTAAAATATTTTTGTACATAGTTCTCAGGCTGCAACTGTAAATAGAGAGTATTTTCATTAAGTCACTGTACACACCACAAGACTTTTGTATTTGGCCAAAATTGGCATAAAACAGTTGATTTTAATATCTCCAAAAGAATATCACCGACCCAGAAATGTGAATTACTACGTATTTTTTAAGAAACTGATATTTGTTTCCTTGTTCTCAGTATGCAACTTAGAAGATTTAAATGAACAATCGTCAGAAATGTGCTTATTTTGAATTTAGTTTCCTGTTGAGAGACAAGAGCCACAGTTTGAAAAAGTGTATGAACTCATGTCCACACAAACTCAAACACTGTGCTTCAGTATTTTACAAACACATCTTCTCAACTTAAGTCACAATTTTAATTTTATATTTGGATTAACTTTTTTTCTGTTTAGCTCCATGTTCCTGTTGGTAATTGCCACAGCCTACCTGGAGGCTCAGGGCATATGGGAGCCTTTCAAGAGACGCCTGTTTGTGGAATCCAACTCTACTTTGGAGACTGGGAGACCGTTTGATCTCAGGGAAATAGTGCAAATCCACAGTGATTCAAAGTAAGTCTAATATGGGAATGGGTAGGTTACATCAGGTGTCAAATAATTTTGCACTTGCATTGAGGTCTCGCTCTCAAACCATATGACATTATGACTATAGAGTTTTACATAATGTGATTCTAATATGGAGAATGATCTGTCTAAATTTAAAACAATTGGGTACCAATAGATACACGATTTTGGAGCTCTACTGTACTATTTGTCCTCTGAAATTACAAAAAAAAATGGATAATGTTCAGGATGAACCTAGTTTTGAATTTCTCACCCTCCTCCTCCTCCTCCTCAGCTCCCTTTTGAAATTTTTGGATCCTGGAAGTATCCCACAACTCAAACAACTGTTTGTGACATTACTGAAGGTCCCAGTGACCCAGATTTAGATGAAAACAGGCAAGCTAACTAGGAGATGATCACTTCCAGGGGCTTCACTGCCTGTTTATATTTCCAGCATTACCACTGTAGATAGTAGAGTTCCTTTAGGCTTCCGAAATTACAATAGTTAAATAATAGTCAAGTAAAGGTTGGTTTAAACAACAGCAGCTGTAAGTCCACAAAGGTAATAGAGGATGAGCCGAGGGCCTCATAAAGAGGGGGAAGATGTAGCAAACTCACTGTCATTTGCCCATAACTGGTGTAACCTCACTGAATTCTTGAGATCTGTGCTCTGTAACAGTGAAGAATTGAGTTATACAGATATGCATCCGTTTAACCAGATTTATGTCTCAATGTGCAGCTTGAATGAATACAGCGACTCACATCAGAACTCAAGAGGATTATATGGGTCCAGCAGTGGAGCATCACGGGTTGGAGGCCGACAGGGTAACAGCCGTACCTTGTTGGACCCAGACACCCAAGATAGGAGGTCCAGGATAGGCTTTAGCCGCTCATCTATGCAAGCTGCTTCCTCCCAGCTGACCAAAGGAAGTACCACCTCAGGCCAAGAAGGCCCTCAGGCCGCATGCCAGCTAACCAATCGGAAAGCTCGGAATGCCAAGCAACAGCAGCCAGTAGGCCTCCTGGACCTCCAGAGTCGAGGTTTAGCTGGGTCATCATTGCCTCAAAGAGGCCTCTGTCCTGACGATGCAGAATATGCCAACCTACTAGGGGCCATGGACAATGATCTTGACCGTCCAGAGTCGCTTAGTGTGGAGGCTTCACAGGAGCAGAGCTCTCAATCAGTACAAAGCAAAGGTATCCACATTTATTCTCCCTGTGGCAAGTGAAAAGGTGTTGTGGATGTGTTTTGCATGTAAGGGCAGAAGACCTTTGTAATTCATTCCCAAGTTTTGAAAGAGGTTGCATATATTCCCTCTCTTACTTGCAGTGCTGGAATCTAAAGGGAAGCTGCGGGCCAAAACAAAAGCCCAGAGGAAGAAGGAAGAGAAAGAGAAAAAAATAAAGGTAAAAACATCTCAGGGAGATGATCTGAAGGATACCCTGGCTGACAATGATGACAGCTCTTCAACCACAACAGAGACCTCTAATCCAGATGTGGAGGCTAGCATCAAAGAGGTACATATACTCGTGTGCTCCAAGCAGAATGGTACAATAACAGAGTACAGTCAACTGTGCATACCTGAGGGCATGCTTGTGGCTTAACAGGCAGAGATGAATTCCATTTACTAAGTGTCTGATCTCAGTAAACATGCTGTGTTATACATCATTCAACTTTCCTCTCTCTGTCCCATTTCCTTGCTCCTTCCAGTGTACACTTTCTAATACTACATAAATTACATAAGACATATTCTAAAAAAAAAAAAAAAAGAATATTGTCTGAACACATTCATATTTTTCTGTTCTCCATGCCAGGAACCAGTGAAAAAGAAAGGAAGGACAGTAACCACAGGAAAGGGGAAAGAAGAAACTTCAAATTTCCTAATAAAATCAAAAAATAAGAAACAAGGAACCATAAAGAAAGAGAACCCAGCAGAAAAATCCAGGTTTGTGAACTTCCTTGTAGTTGTCAACCATAGATTTCCTCTCTATTTATCCTCTTTAAGATGTATAAAATCTTCATTGTTCACAGTTCTCTTGAGCTGCCCTATGTAACACCCCTGGAGAACAAACAACGCAAGAGCTTCACATCCAAAGCTCTTCACCCTCTTACCAACATCCCAAAGACAAGAACGCTGCAGAAACAGAGATGTGAGTTTCTTTCATTACATTCTGTCTCTTTGCTCTCTGCTTCACCACAAGATTGACTGTTTCTTACATCTTTATTTTTACAGTGCCTGGGAAGCTTGAAGATGGGCGTCCTTCTCTGTTGGTGAAGTTGTTGTCCAACGGTTCCGTGGCAGAACTGGGCCACAGCAGCAGCTCAGAAGGCGAGAAGGAGTTTGCTTCTCCAGAATGGGACGTCCCTCTCGCCAAAAGCAGCATGCGTAAGTCATGACCTCCAGCATCCTGCCATTTCCAGAGCCTGTGTTTACATCAGCCTTTTAAAGGGCTGCCACACTGTTCTTTAAAATTGCAGAAGCAGATAGTCTTCAGCAGATCTCCATCCAGACGATGAATGCAGACCCCTTTCTGAAGAGATCCATCTCAGCCAGGACCTGCTCCCCCCCACCATCTTCCCCCAGCTTAGTGTCCCGAGGCACCTACAGCAGTGTACTCAACACTAGCAGGTATCCAAATTTACACACAGAATGCACTAATAAAGCAAACCGTTTCAGTACACCATGTTGTAACTACACTGAAAACTAATCAAGATGCTCGGTGCACACCCAACAATTTTTTAGTGATGGAAACCTGAAGAAGGCACCAGGAAACAAGCTGACTGTAGCCACTTCACTACCAGGCAAAAATGGGAATCCCACATTCGCTGCTGTGGCTGCCGGTTATGACAGAAGCCCAGGTAAGATGTAATGGTGACCTGATACTTGATCAAGGCATGTACACTAGCCATGATATAGTTGTTCCTCACAGTAATGGATGGGACTATGGATTTGTTTGCATTTATCCTTCCCGTCCATCCCATGCTATTTCTCAGTGTCTGCTGGTCTGTTTTGGGTGAAATTTTGGGGAATATTTGGTGATACTGAGACTGTGGCCCAAGTTTTTGTATATAAACTTGATTGGCTCACTACAGTGCCATCAGCAGGCAAACACAGCCTTTAGCATCATGTTCAATATCTGGGACACAATATCTGGGTCAAATTTGATGTACCTTTGGGGAATCGTGTATTCTTACATTGATATCCAGTATCCACAAAATAAAACCGATTGGCCCACCACAGCACAATCAACAGGCCAAAAAGTCCCAAAGCTTCAAGCAGCAATATCTCAGACACTGCACAGCACACACAGAAATCAAATAAACAAGAAGGGCCACTTAGAGTGCAGTACCTGCGTACTGCATGTTTGACAGTGAAATGCTATAGTACCAACAATGTGTGCAGTTTTTTCCATCAGTTCAACCTTTCAGGGACACTGAAAGGTTGAACTGATGGCTGTCTGATATGTCCATTATAAATATTACCTATGTACTAGCATTGGGCTGAAACCTGTGACCTTGACCTGTAACCGATTCTTTTTAAAATCAAGTAATTTCTTCCTTTCCTTATTCGTAACGCTTCCACCAAATTTGGCACAAATCGCATCAAAACTGTTTGAGTTTTGCTGTACACACACACACACAGACAGACAGGACCAAAAATGATACCTCTGCTTGCGCTACTACATGCACAGGTGTAATAAAACAATTACACCCAAAACGACTTGCACCAATCACGGGGTACATCATGGCCGCTATTGACTTGTTTTGTCTTGGAAAGATGTAATCATGCACACTGCTGTGTGTTGTCAGGTGGTACTGGCTCAAGTAAAACTGAGAACCAAGGGAAGAGTCTCGCACACATGACATCAGTAGAGAGTGACAGCTCTGACAGGTAATTACAGCAACTCTGGGGAAATAACAGAATGGCACATTGAGACATTAGAATACAATCTCCACTCAACATTTTTTCTCCCACAGCTCTGGATTATGGAGTCCCATTGACACAGCTAATGGTCCAAACTTCAGTTCTGCCAACTCGTTCTCTGCATTTGGACCCAACAATTCTTTTAATCTGACAGGAGGTAATGCATGTGGCTCATAGACGAGTTAAGAAAGGACGCAACATTGAATACTGGTGCAATACATGATGGTTGACTGGGTATGTCCATTGTTACAAGTTTGTGTTGATCTCTCCTTAGTTTTTAGAGGTATGAATTTCCCAAAGTCTTCGGAACCTCAGCAAAGCTGGCCTGAGGTCAGGCCTGTATCTTCCTCCATCTGGGATGTCCCAAGCAGTGACTCTCTGCACTCCTGGCCCAGTAGCTCCAGCTCACCAACTGCCCCAACTGCAGTAAGATCCCTTATTTGATGTTAACTGAGGTCTAACATAATACTGCCGTTCATGACATTATAACATCTTTTGTTCTCTTGTTTAGTCAATCTTGGGAAACTCTCGCAGTCCGTGGTCCTCAACTACACCATTTGGCAGCTCCATTTGGTCCACAAGTGGAGACTCAGCCTTGCACTCCTTTGCTCCATCTACCAACTCAACAACTCTCACCGATCTAGTCAGCAGTCCAGCCCCACCCTCGCCAGCAACCACTGAGTTGAGTCGGACCTACAACCCATGGAACATGTGGCGCCCCACTCTGAGCAGACGGAGCTCTGAACCCTGGCCGGACTCCTCTGACAATGGCAACTGAACCCAACACGACTTCACTTAACAAAAGCACGTCATGGGTTTGATGTACTTTGTACGCTAAAAGAAATGATTTTTTTAATCAGTGGATCCCAACCGAAAACAATGTCATATCAAGTGTAAGACATTTGGTAGCCCAGTGCTTTAGGTTACCAACCCCCTCTTTAGTTCTTTGCAGCTTTTTATTCAGCCGGGGGCAGAAATGCAAACTTTATTTGGATTTGTTTTAACAGGTGCCCTCCACTTTAAAAAAATGATTGCATGGTATGTTATGCCAATGCAGACATGTCTCTATTATAGACCCCCATTTGGCAGTGCAGCGTGCCTTCTGGATGTTTGGTACTTGGCTTCTCTTAAGAGTTCAGCATTACTATGTTGGAATAGTCATCTTGTGTTACGCAATGTTTTTTCTGTTCTGAGGATCATTTTCATTCTTATTGGCCTGTGCTGAGGAAATTGGTTACGCGAGTGATTTCTTCTTATCAATAATTGACTCTCTTAACCAGTAGGTTTTCAGTCATGTGCCATCATAACTCAAGAGTATGTAGGCTTTCATATTGACTAAAGACTGAAATCAACCACTACAGAAGGTAAATTTCCTTCTGTAGTGGTTGGTTGGAATGAGTGTCTACATATTCTGTCTTCAGTGGCATGACTGAGAATCGTTCCACCAAGTTATTTGGGAGCGTTGATCTTTCCTACCCAACAATGCGAGTTTTCACAAAACCCATGGCCAGGCAAGCTTGATGAATGATGGTAATCCCTGTTTTAAATTGGCTTCTGCCCTAAATAAAACAAAGCGTTCTGTTAGAATAAATTTAAGTTGGTCAAGCAATCAAGGAATACGTTGGAATAAGTCTGAAGGTTATATCATACAAGGCCTCTATTTGTCAGCGAATTTAAATAAAAGACGGATTTCAAAGCAAATCATTTTATTGGGTATTTTTTTCATTGCCACAAAAGTAATTGTTACATCATTCCACACATTAAAAAAATGATTCAGGGTAGAACATGAGGTATTTTTCCTGACTATTCCAGACTGTAAAATGTTTACACTTGATAATAACAGGCATTATTTTCCACCTATGCACAAAATATTACTTAGTGCAAGGTTGTCTGAGGGACTCCATGAGTAACCGGCTGAACTTGGCAAGATCACATTTACTCATAACAAATACATGGTGGCTCTTTTTCAGTTTATTTGTACGATCTAGTGCCAACATGCCACGGCAGATTTCCCCCTGCAGCTCAACGCGGACAGGACACTCAATATGCTCTGTTACCACGCTGCCATCAATGCAGGCTGCCATTGCGTAGGCATCATAGGAGACAAAGCCGGGTCCAAAGTACACGTCCCTCTTACTCATCATAGCCTCCTTGGAGTAGGCCCAGCATTTAGATGTTAGCATCTTCATGAATCGAGCAGCAGGTGCATCCTGACTGATCAATTCTTCAAAGAACTCCTATACCATCAAAATCAGAAAAACCATCACTGAAGTGGGACAACAGCATTGTGCAGGTTTTTCTAATTAGGTGTTCACAAATCTTACCCATGTCAATTTATTTCTGCAAGAATATTCCCATGTTGCAAGGTGTGTAGGGCAGAGGAACTCTTCCAGCACAATATATGCCGATTCTGGATCCATGACAAAGTTGAACTCTCCACATAATGTTACATTCCCTTTACCTGCAGAGAGAGAAAAAAACTGTTATACAGGCCTGTACTTTTATCCTAGATCCCCAAGTAAACAAATGCTGCAATTCTATACCTATTTGTATTACCTTCCATATTACCACCCATAATGAAAAGATCTTTGAGCTTTTGAGGAAAATGCGGATCCAATCTGACAGCTAGAGCAAGATTTGTGAGTGGGCCAAGGGCTACCAAGGAGACCTGTAGCAAGCACATGTCAGTACTATAAAACGAGAGCAGCCATGTGTCACAGAGCTGAGAGGAGCAAAGATAAATGTTTAACCTGGTTCAAGTTTTCAGACACAAGTCTGATCATGGCACTGACGGCATGCTCTCTCTGGATTTTCTCCTTCCACTGTGGATCTCTGTCTTTAATCACATTGCCTAGTCCATCAGTTCCAAAATGGTCACTCTGTTGTTCCATTGCTCCAACAAGAGGGCCAGGAGAGCCCTGAAACACTGGTATCTGTGGGAAAAGTGATATAATCATACAGTAGCCAATAGCCAGTATTATAATCAAAGGAGAATTCAGCACAAGTCACAAATACAAGGCAACAACTGACTTAAACATTGGTTAAACTTACTTGTTCGCGTTTGCAGACAGAGAGCACCCTCAACACATTCTGACAGACATTCTCAACGGTTGTATTCCCAAAAACACAGGTAATACCCAGGACCTGGACGTGCGTTGCTGCCAAAGCCATCATGATAGCCTGGGCATCATCTATGCCACAGTCTGTGTCAATGATCACCAGCTTCTTGGCCATGGTCTTCTGTAAAATTCAAATTTCCAAGCACAGCCAGAGTGATTCATGCTTCATGTCAAAGCTTATTGGTTAAAGGATGCAATCATATTCATTTGTTTTTTGCTCACACTACAATTGGAAGTTAAAGCCAAATGCAAATTTTCACCAGTGCTACCCAGTATTCAAGCTGACATGGAGTTACTTTTAGGACTTTGCCCTTGGTTGTTGCGTGAATCAACAACCAACTACCCTGAAACACTTGGCCTATTCATTTGTATGTGCAGTTAATTTCAGTTGGGGCACTGAGCCTTAAGAAACTATTCTCACACAAAATGAGGGATGTTTCCATTCAAATTATCAAAGCAGAGTAGGGGACGGTTCACTGCCGATGATTTTCCTTTCGATAAAATCTATAAATTGCGGACAAAGTCAACTTCCTGATTGCGTGTGTAATAAACAAATTTGCGCTGACTGTAGAGGATTCATAAGACAGAGGGGTCATATTTCTTACGTTGCTATCTTGTGACACTACTTGTGATTACCACAGTAAATAAATTAGTTATGAACCCCAAGTCTGGGTTACTCGGGGAGACTTACACCGACATCTCAGTCTTTATTTTAACGTGGCAGTAATTTCGGAGGGCTGTGTAATTATTTTCCCAGTAATTGTATTGTCGTCGAGAACAAAACTTTAACGAAATCTAATAGCACTGTAAATCTTACCCATAAATGTATTATATAACTGTCTTACCTCTTGTCTTCCTGTCCAAAAACCTTACTTGGATTGAAGTTTAAGGAACTACTGCACACCGCCGCTGTGATTGGTTGGAATTCTGGGATCTTTTTTTTTTTTTTAAGCTTTATATATATTCGGGTGACAGGCACCAAAAAGTGAATTGCGCGTTTAAAATACACGTGACACAATGTAATAAAACAAGATTAGGACACATTAAAATTTAGGTATTATTTAACATCATCATGCATGTCTCCTTTAGTGTTTTTGCAATGTGAGCACGCTTCTGTTTTGTTTTGGGTGGGTGGAAGAAAATGAACACCCCTATTCGCAGAATGGTACTGCCTGTCAAACCTGTGCAGCGGAAGAGGATACAGGTCAGGACGTCGCTTAGGAAATATCGTCCCCTCACATCCAGTTACATCTAAATTCAGTGATGCGTGGCTAGCCCGACATTGTACTATCTCCTGTGCTATTTGTTTCCCGAGACACCGCGGCAAGGT
>OMKZ01019096.1:0-11507 GCA_900302535.1 Neoniphon sammara
CCTCATATTTTTATGCAGCACATTTTCATATTTTATATGTTATGCAGAGCACACAAATGCATTTTCCCCAAGAAGATGGCCTATCCTGGGCTTTGCACAGTGGGCACTGGCTTATATAGTTGTGATGCCTTGTAGTGTCATGAGAGTAAAACCATAGCATAATTAGTGTCCTTGTTGAAAGGGGCACTATCATGCATGAATCCACTGCCCCCATTGGAAGAGAAGTGCATCATGGGATGGATGAATCAGATCACTCAGCATCATTATGTCAGCGGAGATCAGAATCTCCCTTGCCCCTGTGCCAGGAAATGAACCTTCACCTGAACAGCAGAATAGAAACACTAAATCTCCTGAATGTGGAGAGACTTTCTCGTGCAGATTCAGAATGATTCATCAACCCAGTTCCCGCTCGGCTACAGTGTCTGACAAATGGGACAAAATGGGGTAAATTAAGAATCCAGTATCTCCCACCCCCACACACTCTTTCCTGACTATTGACTCTCACAGCTTTATCAGTGTACATTAGTGTCAATGCCAGTCTACATTTAGAGTAACCATGCCAGAGGAGACAGCCCATCAGCACATACAGCCTTTTCCCTCATCATGCAGAGTCGATGACCCTGTGTCAGACCTAATCCACTTCAATCGAGCCACCAGGCCAAGGCTTTGTTGTCCAGTAGTTACAGTAGTGGGTCTCAACTCCAAATGAATAATGCTAATAATGAATAATGTGGGTGGTATCTGTAATGTAATATACAACATTACTGCCTGAATTGTACCTAAAGCCAAACTCAAGCTTTATAGGCTTCTCTAGGCTTGATTTAAATGCAAAAATACACCTGTCAGCCTAAATCACAAAGCCGCGTAACCACTGGCAGTTTTGGGTGGTGACAACCAAAGTTAGAAAGGGCAGTGACTGCATATATTTATGTTACACACTAGAGGAGAATGGAGCAGTCATCTGTGTATGAACAAGAGAAGTCACTCAATGCGTTGCTGCAGTAACGGACTTGTCCTTTGACCTGCCACAACTAAATTAGTCAGTGCTAAAGGGAACAAGCTAGCTTCTGTGTGTGGTTAAAGAGTTGGCTACCTTTTGCTAACTAATCTTAAACAATATGCATTAAGTTACACTACACTTTCATTCTCTTCACTAATATCATTCAGGGATATGTCGGCGCTGGTAGCCATGTCAAAAATATACTGAGGGTGAATGATGTCATCCAGGATTGCAGTTATTTCTGTGAAAAACTTGCATGAAAACTGGACTAGAATGTTTTTACTAGCCCTGCCCGATCTGTTGTTGTTATCCAGTCTTTTCCTATATTTGGAGATTTGATTCGGCATTGCTTGGCATTTTGCCTTTCAGAAATAATTTTTGACATTTTCTTTGACGGACTTGCTGGTTTCTTTTGAAAGTATTCAGCCAAAATTAGTCAAAATGCTAATTAAACTGTCCCCTCATGTTTCAACAACAGTCCTATCTCCACCTAAACTCTGGGAGTCACAACCTGCTTCTAGGAGGTAGTCACTTCGGTTGTGGAATGTGGTTGTTGCTCTTCTTCATAGTGAACAGTGTGTGAACTTGACAGGATTAAGCAGCACGATGAGTAATTTAGCTGCTGTGTGTACACAGCAAAAAGCTGCACTACAAAAGAGAACAACATCCCATTTCCCCTGCTGAGCCCCATAGATTGGTCCTATATGGCCAAATGAAATTCTGGTGTCAGGTTTGTATGGACACTTCACTCCACCCACAGGAAATGACAAATTGAAACTTAAGAGCGAAATACAATCTGTCTCCCTGTCTCCTCAGCAGCCGAGCGAACACTCCGTCCAGAGAAACCTGGACTCGCCAATGTTAGATCTTTTCCCTCTCTCATCCTTCTTTGGTATCCTTTGTTATGAAGTGATCACAGACCGGTCACTTTGCTTGACATGAGCGCAGTGTGTGTAGTTAACCGTTATCGCTTTATATGCTTTGTGTTTTGAAGTTGGAAATATCAAACGGTTACCTCTTGCTGCCATCACCAGTGTGCAGAGATGCCCAGTGCAACTTTAAAGCTCAAACACGACAATGTGGAATGTGCCAACTAAAAATATAAGGTAATTAGACTTTTTCCCCGAAAAGCATTGGTATTTTTGATGTCTTTTGACAGTTGGACATCAGAGAGAAGCGACAGAATAGGGGAGACACAAGAGAAAAAGATGCAGTGTGATTTGATTACAGGCCAGCAGTGACACACAGGTATCTGCAGAGGCAGCAGACCACTCAATTATCTATGGGCACCAGGGGTCATCAGAGTAAATTTAATTGAGCCCTAGGTTCTCCATCTTACACAGTCATGTCTCATAGAATATGTAGCTGTGCACCTCCGGGGTCTGACTCCCAGATTCAGGTCTCTTAAGGTTTGGAATTAATGCTTAAAAAAAAAAAAAAATTCTCCCAATCTGCTACAATACATAATGCAGAGCCAACAATTGATTAGGTTACTGTGCCATTTGCAAATCCATCTTTGAATAGCTGATCCATGCAAAAAAAAGCAAACAAACTGATCCTCACAACCAAGACAGTTGAGACAAATTCCCCTGGCCAGTTGCCATGAAAAAGTCTCAACCAATTAGGTGTCTCAGGAGGATTGGCTTTGCTGTCTCTAGCAGCAGGTTTCATTACCCAAACCCGAGTTTTTGTCAGTGATCCCACCTGCCACACATTTTCACCATTCCTTTGCTTTGTAGGCAGCTAATATTTTGTTTTCCTCTCCGAACATGTCCGTGGCATGTAAGACTGTATTGCAGCAGCTACTGTATTTAAAGGTACCGGATAATTTTAGAAAAAAATATAAATAGACTGGAGGAAGGGTGCATTTGTTCATGCCAATAAATAAATACATAAAATCAATTAAACTATACAATTAGATTTTCAGAAACTGTTTTTGTTTTTTTGTTTTTCTTGCCAGTTGCCTCTGCTGATCTTCCATCATCAACTTGGCAGGAAAAATCATTTTAGAAAACATTAATGGTTTACAGCCCTACACTTTAGGAAATATATGTATTCTGGTTCATGTACCCAAATATTTTAACATATTTTTAATGTTTAATTTGTTAATCAAAGTTGGAAACGCATAAACATAAATCCAGCCTGCTGTAATTCATGACATGTTTATTTATGTCTAGTTCTCCCCAAAGATGAAGGTGGATGAGATGTTAATCACTTGAGCCTTTTTGTAGAGAACTTTGTCATCTTGCTTTTCTTGGAAGCTGGCAGAAGTCTTGGGCTTTGGAGGCATTTCTGATTATTCTTATACGCTACTTTGGCACACATTGTGGTGGCTTGTTTGCATTAACCTCCCTCTGTGTAATCCATCAACCAATCGCTTTTATTACTGGCATGCTTAGCCATGGCATGCCAAATTATACACAATAATCAGTACGTTGATTATCTTGTGTTTGATTTATTGTTAGAAAATGGACTTATTTAGGTCACCTCAGTAGTTATTATCATGCGCTCTCGCCAAGATGAGTTTTCCAATTTGTTATTGTTTAGATTTGTGTTGTGACTCTCCTAGAGCATTTTCAGCTGTTTATTTCAGTAAAGGTCTTATAAGAATTTAGTTTTGGGTGCATTTTCTCATGATTTCAATTAAACTCAGAGAAGTATTGATAGCATTGGGGCCCTATGACTGTGGATACTTATTGCAATACTCACTGAGTAACTACATGATGCAACTCTCACACCCAAACACCTAGGTTTCTACATGGGCCATTTGTATGTGTGTCTTGCTCACTGATAAATGTGCATGATTGTGCAGGTATCAACAGGACTACTTCCTGCCATGCAACATCACCTCAAAGGGAAATGTGATACACCAGTGTTGATTTAACAAGTTTCCTCTTCTCTAATGAATAGTCTTGTGAGTTAAAAGCTTCCTGTCTGAAGAGAAGATACTCAGCAGCAGCAAGTGGATGCCTGGCTGACTGCTGCTGGTGTAACGTGGCACAATGTGCCTCTTGACAAAAAAAAAAAAAAAAAAAGCAAAAGAATGCAAAGTTCCACTTTAAACCCCAAAATAAACAGTACTACTACAAAGCATAATACACTTACAAGGGGTCTGGCTGCTTGTGAGTTTCCTGGCAATGCCAGCTGTGTCAGATGTAATTTACTTGCCCATGTTTATTCTTTAACATTTTTTAATATGAGTATTCATGCAGTTGTTATATCTTTTTTCAAACAACAAGAATGTATTCAGCTCATATTCCTATTGTAAATCCAAAATATTCTTAGCTGTGCTTTCTTTTCTGCCTAAAATTTTTTTTATGTAAACAGACAAGTACAATTTCAAAGATTGAGTTAAAGTTGAAAGAAAGAAAGAAAGAAAGAAAGAAAGAAAGAAAGAAAAAGAAAAGGAGAAAGAAAGAAACATGCAGTCCTGGGGTCTTAAGCGTGCAGCTCTTCATGGGCTCTTGCCACTGAAAAATCAAAAGTGCAGCCACAACAAAACACATCTATCAGAGTTTGGTGCACTATATGAGAAGTCTGTTGAAACGCAGTTGATGTTGCCTTCGTTTCTGTCAGAATCACAGTTGAGTGATGACCATGAAAACCTCCCACAGAGCTCTGGTGTCACAGAATATGATCCCATACACAATCCTGTGTTTTATTCTGCAGGCTCTAAATGTTGTGGTGCATTGTTTGCATAAAAAAACCCAACCAAACAAGATCCAAAAATGATGCAATTTGGTCAGCATTATTGACTCCCACCCTTTTACAATTGCCTCAAATATGAGCTGGAACTCTGGTTTGCAGTGACTGATTATTTTGGATTCTCAATATTGCAGAACCACAAACATGATCTTCAAATTTCAGCATGACATTTCGACCAAAGAAATGGAGGAAGGGCCTGGAAAATATGAATGCCATGCACTACTTTGAACATCCTTTTGCTGAAATAACATAAACCAACTCTTTTTCACTATCACTGAGCCAACCAGACACATCACATGACATTTGGGCTCTCTGGTTTTGAAGCTGTTCAACATATAACAGTCCATTAAGATGTTCTGGATGAACTATCAACGCAAAGCAGAAACAACACAGGGTGAATTGGTCTAGATTACGGCTCTCAGCAATGTGAGCAAAAACAATCAGTTTACTTCAATACATTTAATTAATCCCTTCAGGCATAAAGACATTCATTAAAAACAACAAACACTTGGTATAGAATGCTACATAAGCAAGACACACTATACGCAGTTACCAGAACATAAAAAAAACACCCTTGAGTAAAGCAATAAACACAATGTCATGGAAGGTTAAGCTACTACTGTATGTTTGGTTTCATTTAATGTATTAAAGGGAGTTTTCACCTTTGGGAGTCTGGAAACATTCGCTGTCCAAGACCAAAAACTTTATATTTTTTTTATTTTTTGAAAGTTCAATAGGGAACTGATTTTAAAGAATTCAATTAATGTGACAGTGATAAGGTGGACGGGTACTCGTAGAGTTTGTGTGTGTCTGTGGATGTGTGTATGCACTTTGACGGATAGGGAAATGATAATTACTAGTTGCATAAAAAAACAGATTTCATCATTTTCTTGTAAACAAGTGTTTTTATTTTTTCACAAAGAGGTTGATGCTGCCATTACAGTGACAACTTAAATTAAATGATGTTCAGAAGTAAACCTTCTTTCAAGCAGCAGCCTGATGGCCTTTGTACAGATATCACTTATCTTGTTGAGATTATCACATAGTTGGCAATTCAGTTTTCACCAGGCATTTAAAACAGTGGTTTGCACTTTCTATTTGATACAGCTGGGTGAGACGCTTTCATTCAAAAAGGCATTCGCCTTTATTCAGTTTGTGTGTTGTCACTAAAGAAATTTGACAACACAAACTACAGTGACAGCTTGTGAACAAAGCTGTGTGCAGGGGAGGCTGAAGTACCTTCAGGGCTCGCGAAGAAAACCTCTACTGGAGAGAGAGATAGAAAAATAAGCAATTATGAACACAGTTGTACAAACTAGTGGAAAAGAATGAGGAGAGAAGACATGAGAAAAGAAGAAACTGTGCTAAAGAAAATGCAAAGAGCGCATTCACATTTTTCTCAGATATAATTTGAGAGTCAAGCATTTTATCAGATATGGTGGAGTATTCCACAGAGGTCCTTGATAATGAACTGAATACTGGCCTTGACTGCCTCTCAAAAAAAGTAAAATGAATGTCAGAGGAGAATCTCACAGCATAACTGTGAATATGATCATTGGGGGTGAACGGATTATCAAAACTTGGCAAGGGGATTCATTCAAGATTCAAAGACAAATTGACAGATGTGTTGGATATCTCAACCGTAGTCATTAAGCATCTGAAGACTGTGGAACAAATGTGAAAAAGTTGGAAGGGGGACAGAAAATTGGTCACTTTTAGTGAATCTTTTGAAGGCAGAATATGTGTTAATGGAGTAAGTACAATAAAAACTTAATAAATGCTGATAATGCCAATCATTTTTGACATTAAGGTCCTTTTCACATATATAGGCTATTTGCTGAAATGCTCTGGGATAGTTTTTTCCACCCTCACTTTATTGTAGTTATCACATACCAACACACTCTCACTCCCAACTCGCCAAAAATGGCAGCTTGGTCAGTGGCCCTACACTTCAAACTATGATGCTGTAGGTACCCTGTAGCATCAGTTTTGGATGTGCTGGGCTCTTCCAAACCTGATGCTTTGGGTCTTCCATTTACTCAACATCTCACTGTGACGTCACTTGTAAACAAAAGACAAAACGGTCATACTTCACGTTTAGCCACATAAACTACTTTGTTAAAGTTAGGAAAGGGTTAGGTTTAGGCACCAAAATTACTTGGTTAAGGTTAGGAAAATGTTAGCATTTAGCAACAAAATGGTCTCCCTTCACATGGGAATTGAACTCTGTTCTCCCGTGTGAAAGCCCTGTGTCCTGTACACTCACTATATCCACCCCAACCACCACCTTGTGCTGAACTTTTTTGTTCTTTGTGCTACGTCATGTCGATTTAGTTTACTTCTCATCTCAAACTGATGCTACAGGAGCTATGTCTCATCAATGCAGCTCCCGTCACATCTCAACATGACGCTAAAGGAGTATCTAAAACGTCATACTTTCAAGCGTTGGGCCACTGACCAAGCTGCAGTTTTTGACGCCCTGGAAATGAGAACGGGTTGCACATACAGTAGCTAACATCAGCAGCTTTGACATTTGTTCATAATTGAAATGATCGTTTTGGCCATACACCAATGTAATAGCAATGTATTTCCTTTTTCCTCCATGTCCACTCTCAATTCATTTCGTTCCTATGTTGCAAACTGTTAGCTGCTAATGCAACCAAGTTGCCTCCTGTAGCCAGTTCTTTACTCACAATCCCATAAAGTACTGCAGAGCTGGCTAACTCAAAATGCACAATACTTCCTGTAGTTGGGTTGGATTATTGGTCAGTTCACATTCAGACCACAAACTGCTTCAGAGTTCATATGTAATGGTGTCCAGAAAGATCAGCTCCTGAACAGGGTCCCAATTGTTTTGGTCCACACCAAAGTGCAGTTGCTGGTTTTACACCTGGCCAAGGGGCTAAACGCACCAGAATTAGTTTCAGCTGGACTAAATAGGGCAGGTGTGAAAGCACCCTAAAGGACAATCTTAAAAAAGGTTGTTCATTAGTCCTTAAGGTTATCAAATTTTAGTTTCAAATCAGATTGAGAATCGAAAATGTGAGCTTGTTCAATGCATGAAAAGTTCTAAGCTATTATTTACCTGAATGACAGATGTGTGGGAGCAGCAGTGCGTATCTAACTGATTACAGCTTTCGAAGTGATTTTTGAGACACTGAACTATGGATGAGCTTGATATGATATTGCGTACCTCATAATTAAATGACCGTTCATCTTTCAGGTGATGTATTTCTGCGGGCCGGCGCTGTCATCTGTTGTATCGGTCCCTTTCTGTCATCTATTTTCAGGCCAGATGAATCAGTTTCTCCTCCCTTTCTCGTTCATTTTGACACCCGACAAAACTCATCGCCTCTAAGGGAATTGGAGTAGAGGGTCTTGTTTTGTTCTGGCAGTTCTTTCAGGAATGGCCATCAATCAGGTGATCTATTGTATTAGAGAGGGACCTTTCTCTATTGAATTCATGACTTGCTTCAAAAAGCAGATGCCACAAAGGTATTGAAAGTTTGCAGGGTACATTATAATCTGCTGTGATAGGACCCCACAGTGAAGGACCCGGGGCAGCGCTTCATAATGGCTTCATCGCCAGTTACATGCCAAGATAGGGTGACCTCATTGACAGTGTCTTGCTTTCGACAGAATCTGTATCACATTGATATTCTTTCTCATGATTATTCTAGATTGGATCATGTTCTCGTGCTGCGATTTGCCATAAAACAAAAGGAACAGATCAGATTATTTTGTCATTTTCCAAAAATTGAAAATGAAGCCAAGACTGTGATGGAACACGCCAGTGAGGAACTGATTTGCATATCCTGTTTTGAATCAGACTATTTCTGCCAGTACCACATACTATTTGCTTTTTTTATATTTAAAGTGAAATAAATAATAGAACAGTAATTTTATTAATTACAATTGGTCAATCAGCTTGACTTTAAGGTTTTAAATAAGTTGTTTTCTATTTGCTCCATTTATATGCTTGAACCAATTGTAATACAGAGGGGAGATAGATTGGGCAGCATATCATTGGGGTGGAACAAAGGGTGAAAGCAGAAGTCAGGAGTTGGTTTAGATTTGTCCATTTTGCCTGATGCACCAGCTGATCGATAAGAGGGCTGTGTTTTGGCATCGTGAACACACTTACTTCTTGTTTCAAAGGATTTAGAGCAACTGGGGAAGGAGGAGTTTGTAAGTCTTAATTTGCTGGCATTGTCAGTCAATGCCTGTGTTTTTCAGGCTGGAACCGTCCAGGCTGAGGATAAACAAAACGTAGGCCCTGTTTAGATGGACTGAAGGAAACCAGAGACAAAAACAATGAGCAAGAGTGAAATTCTGACTGTGTGCACCATTTCTGGGGAAGAAGACATTGGGAGCAATAGATGTTTGTTTTTGTTCTAAGAAAATATGAGGTTATTTTGAGGAGGCAGTAGGGTTACTGCTCCCAAATTCATTTTGCTGAATATCGCACTAATGTCAGAATTTGTTTATATAGCGTTGTTGATCACCTCCAGTAAAACTTTCATTGCAAATACTTGCAGCAACAATAACAGCATTTAATTATGGATACTTTGCTCTTATCTGAAGGGTGTCATTGTCTTATGAATGTGCAATACAGCGCAATACATTTACATTGCAATTCTGTGCAAGATCAAATCTGGAAAGTGCTTTATTATTATTTGTACTGATTCCAGTATATTGTACTAGTACTTGCACAAGCTCTTCAGTTTGATCCATGCTTCTTACATAAAAAGAAATGGTTTGGTGTCATGCAGCCATTGGGATGACAGTGACAAACCCTGATAAACACTTTATGGAATATGAATAGCTTTTATTTTCTGTGAATTGCTTGTCTTTCTCACATGAAGCTATTGATTCTTCACTCTACAATTTTTCTTTCAGACATTTGCTTGATCGACCACATACTTTTCACCTTTATCTCTTTCTCAGGTTTTCTTTTTATTGAAATTCTATTCAGGCTCTCTGCCTTGCAGGTTTCTCAGAGCACCATAATTATCTAGGGCCCAGAAAATGATCGAAGTCTGTGTCTCCAGTGCCATGGGGCTTGTTTTGCTGGCATTCAGATTTGGTTCAGGGTTAGTCATTCTCAGATACCTCAGAATGGTTCTGGATTGCTGGTAAGTGAAAGTTAGAAACAACATGGTGTTTCCACCCCCTGCCAGCCAGGGCCAATATGGCTCCCACACAATGTCTGTTCTAAGGTCTCCGGTGGAACAGTTTTGTCAGCTGTGCAGTGTGGGAGTGAGTAATGACATGCTTACTACAGATGTCTCTAATGAATCATGACAGGCAAACATTGGAATCAAGCCATGGTCATTAATTACTCTCAACAAGGCTTGATTTGAGAAATTGTACCCAATATGACAGAGATGGTCAGCTGAGTTAAAAAAAAAAAAAAGGCAGGACTGGTGGTTATAAATGCAAAATGATAAAAGCACAATGGATTATTTTTAGAGACTTCAAAAAGACACTCCCGCCCAGACACCCTTGGCAGCGTGACTTCTCAAATACAAGATGTCTTTTGGCAAAATCAGCAGTTTCTTGCAAATATTTGCTTGCGATTTTGACCAATCTCTGTACTTTTACCACAAAAACACTCCTCGTATCTTTTGAGAGGCTGTCACGGCTGCAGCATTAATCAAAGCACTTGACAATAAGCAGATTATCGCAGTGTCCTCTGACTTAAATTTTGTGTTAATCCTTGCACTTTTTCCACACATCAACACAGAAAAATGTCACAAATTGCCTCGCCGATTTTTTTCAGTCATGATGGAATATCACCCGGGTATCAGCGAAGAACTCTAAGAAACTCTGAATGGACTAAAAAGGGCAAGATTGGTTGCCATCATTGTAATGCCTTTCTCTTTGAGACCAGAGTGAGATTAAGAGAAAGGTTCTCCTTTGTGACACTTTGAGATAAAGAGTTAGTCACTGCCCATGCCCTAGAGAGGTACTGCAGAAATGATTAGGTTCATGTGCCACTCTGTTATCTGTTCCCTTAAACCATTCTCTTTGAGGATGCAATTATACTCGATGGACATGAATGTGAATGTTAGACACTGTGATGTGTAGCTGGCCACTAGTGGAGCTTCAAATTTGGTCTGCTTAATAGATCACACATGTCTTGGCAATGTTTGCGTTTTTATTTTGTAGTCAAGAGTCGTCTACTTTCTGGAAAAAGTAGATTATAAACGAGGGGACAGCATGCAGCGAATGATGTTTCCCTTTTCCATCTGTTCAATTAATTTGCCAAGAAAACAGTTCCTGGTAGTTTTGTAAACTTTCTGTGTTTTTCATCACGTTCCACTCCCATTCGATGCCACTGACCAAAATCAAGTTCAATGTTTTTTTGGGTTTTTTTTGTTTTTTTTTTGTCGTAAAACTATCATGATATTGTTGTTATGGCCGGGCTCCCAGGTTTTATGGAGAGGTTTAACTGTACGCTGCCTGCCTCACCAGATCAGGTTTCTACTGTTCCCCATCCGAGTCTCCCTCAGGCCCAGCTGCCTGGCAAAGCATTCATGATTAAATGTGAGACACGAGCCATCCTGCCAAGAGAAAGATGGGGGAGGGGCTGCTGGCTTTGGAGGACCACAGTTTGGAATTTCTTTGCTGTTTGTCATACACACAGCGAAAAATGAAAGCAGATGTAGGAGCAGAGGGAGAGGGAGAAGAAGGGAGAGAGAAGCAATCAGCAGAGACGAGATCTCTCACTCTGCTTCTCATGCAGGCAATATATATGTGCTGTGACAAGAAATATAAAGCAATATTTATAAAAGTATAT
>OMKZ01019098.1:0-11095 GCA_900302535.1 Neoniphon sammara
ACGATCCGGGGTGCTACGATTCGATGATTAAAAGAATATAACGATTATTACATTTATAACGATTATCACGATTATTACGATTATCGATGCATCTTTTCCCCATACAGGATTTCTTTTAAACAAGGTACATTTGTCAGCATCCATTAATTAAAGTAAACAAATTTACCTCCATTATCTTTTATTTATATCAGACCAAACGATCCAACACATTCACACACTCTTATTACATAAAGTGTAATACATAAAGTGCCTTTAGAAATAAGACTTCTTTTAACCAAAATTCTCTGCTGTTTTCACAGATTTCTGTACTAGCAAGTTTAATACAAAACAAAGAGCTTATTCTACTTATTCAGAAATAATAAATAAAGACTTCCAAACAAAATCCTTTACAAATAACTTATTTTAATTAAAATCCTCAGCTTTTTGCACAGAGTTATGTAGGTTTAAGACAAAAAAAAAAAAACAAACTATTAGCTTGTTCAGCTTATTCAATCTGATCTAACATAAAGGATACTTAGCTGCCGCGATGTTGGCTAACAGTCTGTTATAAGTCCGTCCCTTAAAACTGTACGGGTGGCTTTTTCGTTCCGGCCAACTTCCGGGTGCTGCAGTTGTGTTTCTGTGATTTCACTATCATGGAAAATAATCGATTTTTGAACATTTGTTAATCATTATTGATCGTCAGGTGTCACATTGCGATGCATCTAAGAATCAATGTATTGTCACACCCCTAATATATATGTGCAATATATTTACCTTGTTCCCATATTATATCATTATACACTATAATATCTCCAATCTTTGCTGTCAGTTGTGCAAATTATATTTTCTATATTTATATCTCATTTTATTTAAATTACTAAATAACCTAATTCGCCCCAGAGAGAGAGCACTGGCTGTCACCTGTCACCTGGCATTTTGCACATTTGGGCAAGTAAATTATTATATAAGGGTGCGCTCACAGATAAAGATAGGCTTAGAGTGTGGGATGACATTGCAACAGAAACCACTTTTATTCATAGTGGCTACAGTATCAAATTGCCTAGAAAAGTAAATCAACAGGCACACACTTCCAATAACACCGGTAGCTTGCCTGCATGTGTTCGGGTTCGTTAAGACACACTTAGCCATCTACGAGTGGTCAAGAGTAATTGTAGAACTACGCTCATTTTCAAGAGCATCTTTATTTAAGACGGTTTTGGGAAATGCCTCATAAGCTTCGCAAGATGAATTCTATTATCATCTTAAGAGCCTTTCGGGAAACGGGCCCAGGTCTGAGCAAAGGGGCACTGGCAGTTGCAAATCATGGTCATCCATGGGACGAAAATTGTAGCACACCACTGGATTGATAATAACATGCCCACTACTGTGCCCACAGCCAGACTACAATGTGTCACCAGAATACCAAAGTTGTTCTTCCTTCTATCTCAGCTCTGCTACTTGCTTGATGTTCTTCCACCCTGCTTCCATCTGCTGTAGGCTGATCCGGCCTGTGCAGTACCTCTCTCCCCAAATTTGTTGGGGATGTCGGCAAACAAACCTCCAATGCCCAATATCCCCATATTCAAAAGTATTCATGCCAGCCAACACAGCATATCAGCTCTTGCCAAATCTTAGAATGAAACTGGCATTCAAACTTTAAGCTGTGCAAATACATGAACACCTCTGTGTTTTAGCTTTACTCTAAAGAGATGTCAGTCTGACATCACTGACAGGGATTTTGTCAGTTTTCTGTCAGTTAGTCTGCCAGTGTGATGTCTGTTTAGAGTCAAACAGAAGTTTAGTTTGCTTTGAGGTGTGGTTCTTTTTGCTGCTAAAAGGACTGGAAGAGCTTCAGAACCTGCTGGTACAGTGACTGGTAGACTCACTGGGAGAGTCACTGGGTTGGAGATGTTTATAAAATGTGGTTTTCATAATTAATGGACTATGTTCCTCTTTGCATGCCTTACTGTCATCTGTCTGTGCCTGTCCAGTGGCAGTCTATCTCTCTGACGGTGATAGAGAAGGTACAGATTGCAGCGGCGGTGTTGGGCAGCCTCTTCTTGGTGGCCAGCATCTCCTGGCTGGTCTGGTCCTCCCTCAGTCCCCATGCACGGTGGCAGCGCCAGGACCTGCTCTTCCAGATCTGCTATGCCATGTATGGCTTCATGGACGTGGTCTGCATAGGTGAGAGAGAGAGTGAGAGAGAGAGAGAGGGAGAGAGAAGATAGACTGCTTGCATGGACAATAATAGCCTTGAAACACTAACTCATTTCAATAACTTATAATCCATCCATCTTGTACTGTTTATATTATTGGTTTTCACGATCTGTCAAAATCTGACACACAACATTATAGGTACATTTTGATGTCAACAAATACGGCAGTGAGTAGTAAGCGTTAGAAGAAATCTTGTCAAAATCTAAACAGACTCAAAACTGGATACATTATAATGAGATAAGGTACATTAATTCTTGCTTTTTCAAGTTTTGAGAATAGATTTGACAGGTAGTTTGCTTAAGTCCAGCACATGTGTGCAGTGCACACACATAGAGTTAACTTTACTGTCTAGATGGACTTAGTGGATAGAAAGAGTAGGACGAAGGACATGAAGAAAGATAGAGAAGGGCAGAGAAATGCTGAGTTTGTGACCATGTTGCGTGTATGTTTGTGTCCAGTCCTGATCGTCCATGAGGGTCCGGCAGTGTTTCGTATCTTCCACCGGTGGCAGGCTGTCAACCAGCGATGGAAGGTCCTCAACTACGATAAGGTATTCTGAATCTAAGGCAACCGAACACAGTGGAGTGCTATTGGCCTCATTTAGCCTTAAAGAACTGCTGACCCTGAAAGAGTTTCATTAGTCTGAATTTCAGTGGAGAGTATTAGGGCACTTTCTCACCCATGAGTCTGTTTGCTTTGTCCAAACAAGTGTGACATTGATGCTGGCCAAAACCTTTAGTTTATCTCCTTCGTATGAGATAATAACTTGTATGTAGGAAATAAACCTTTGACTGACATTGTCTCTAAAAAAAAATAAAAATAATGATAAATATAGCCACAAGCAGCAATAAGCGGGGTCCAAGCACTTAAATGAATGAGGCCAAATATGAAACTCAGGAGGAGTGGAAGAAAAAGATGTAAAAGAAGACGAAGAGGAAGGAGGAAGATGAGGAGGGGTGGAGGACGAGAATTTTTAAATGCAAAGCTCAGTTTAAATTTATGATGCTACTACAGTGCCACCTATTGGCCAAATGGCACCAAGTTTGTCCTGGTCACACAGACATCATATCTACACATGTCCACCAAGTTTGGTTGCTATAGCACAAAGCATTCAGGAGAAATTACATTTTATGTAATATAAGCCCCGGCCACAGCATTCAAGCAAATTCTGAAGGCCAATTACTGCAAAACCATATGGAAAATCAAAAATCTGAAAAACAAATTGAGGAAAAATTGGAGGAAGAGTAGTGAAAAAACTGGTTTGGACAAAATTCAAAATGGCGGAAAAACTATATAGCGCAAATGGGCGTGGCTTATATGGATTGATTCGGCTGGTCCTACAGAATCCCACAATAAAATTTTGTTTCTGCGACTCACGGTTCAGCAGTTATACGCCAAAACCTAAACTTCGTAGTTATAGCGCCCCCTTCTGGCCAATCGGTATATATATATATTTTTGTCTGGGTGACATGCTTCAGACATGACATTCCCGCAGCTTCGCTGCTTCGACCCCTAATAATTCACCTTTCCTTTTAGGGCTTCTCAGGCCAGATTTGACCCCACAATGGTGCAATTGCATGGTATGAGCCTTAGCCAACTGAGCTAATCAGCCAGGACTATGGCAGTGCCTTTTTGTGATTCAACTTGATTCTGGTTCTGTTCTGATCAGGCCCACGACCTGGAGGAGCAGCAGAAGCCTGGCTCCACCACCAGGGGACACCCAGCGCTGACTGAACCAAACCCTGGGATCAGACTCCCATCTCGGGGCCGGCTCGAAACTGAACGCCCTTCCCCCTCCACTTCCTCCTTGCTAGCAGCTGTAGCTGCTGCTGAAGCCGCTGCCACCTCATCGCTAAGGGTCACCGCTGTGGGCCAGGCGACCATGCAGCATCACGAGGAAGAGGAAGATTCTGGGACATCACCCACAACGATGACGACGACATCAGAGTCAGAGCCTAGTAACAACACTGGCAACTCATTATCGTCAGTTGCGGAGCAGAACCGTAGCTACCGGTGGACGTACAGCCTGCTTCACCTGCTGGGCCATCGCCGGCCCTTCATGGAGCAGCAGAACCCAGAGAACCAGGGACTTAACTCAGACCCCACACCACCACGGCCCAGAGACAGCCACCGAGAGCTTGTCATGAGAGTCACCACAGTTTGAGATTGGTGGGAGCTGAGAAAAGCAAGGGAGAAATGAGAGAAAGGGGACATAGGACATTGGCAGAAGGTGAAAAACACCCTGTGACTCAGTGCAGAGAGACAATGGGAGGTGGGAAGGAGATAAGGTGGGGTTAGGGTGGGGCTTTTCATGTTTCCTATGCTCTCATGACCACTAGCAGAGGAATAAAAGATTTGTATTGGCTTTGGATCAGGGTTAAGGAAATCGACAAACTGTACATTTATTGCTCTGTGTTGGTTTAGATAATAAGATAAATGGAATGAGCAATGGAAGGAGGGAGGATGGCAGGGACTCTTGCAAATTATAATGTAATTACTGATGGATAAGGTAATAACTTGTCAAAATGTAATAAATGTCCCTCTAAATTGACTCAAAATGTAATAAAATCTGTTGGTGTAATAATCAGTATCATCACATTTTTACATTAGCTGACCATTATGACTTCATAAAAGGTGTAACGAATTTTTAAAAGATGATGTAATAATAATAAGAGTGACTAATTATGAATGTAGCTCAAGTTATTCTACTAATCAATTTATTATTGCATAATCAATTTAAAATAGATTACACTGACATAATGGTTATGAGTTAATGTTAGAAACTGATGTCATAACATCATGAATTTATACCATTACCATGCTTTATTACATTTTCAAACATTTAAAGGGACATTTTATTATATTCTAACCAGTTAGTTAGTTGCTGCAAGGTGTTGGAGGAAGGGCAGAGCAGAGGGACAAGATGAAACCTTCACAGCCAGACAGTATGGGGGTTGTACTGTAAGTTTCCCACAACACACAGCGCAAGTATATTCCTTTTCACACTCGCCCTGTGTTCTTGTACTCTACATCTAAACAATTTGAGATAATTTGGGGTTGTTTTCACAAATTGGCTCTCGAGACACCAAAGTGGAACGTTATCAGTATTCCTACTGGTTGCCTTAAGGCATCATCCTCACCGTCGTCATACTGCAACGGTGAAAGTATGTCCATCTGGCCATAGCTTACCACAGCCTTTCTATTTACAAGCTTTTAGGGGCCATCAGCATCAACGTACAGCTGAGCAGAGTTTACTGAGATTTCTTACGTTCCAGTCATCAGAGTGATGCCATTTGAATCACTGCTAAAACCCACAGCTATTTTGAGTTCCGTTTCAACCATGTTCCAACCATGAAGTTATTTTTATACCACAAGATAGATTACATTCAGAAACACAACCAGTGTTTCCTCTTTGGACCTTTTCTTTCAATTGTGATGGTGGGTTTGTGGGAGCATTCAGGGCAGCAGTTGACCTCAGCACTGTGAAATGTATAGATACACATGGACACATGGCCTACACTTAACAATCCCTCATAGACTCATAAATGAAACCAACAAGCATTTGTTGGACAGCAACATGCAGGAGGGGGCCAAGTCCAACCCTTGAAGTTTACATGACCTGCAGGTTCAACATCAAACCAGACAAGCACAACATTTTTACAATATAAGATATGAAAAGTCATATCAAACAGCTTTAGATACTGTTTTGAATTCATATCAAAAAGATAAAAATGATATACTGGTAGTTAGAAGCCATGTGGATGACTATTGACGTCATCACAACTTTCATATTGGCACTGTATTTACGAGAGTATTCAACACTGGTGCAGGCTGTTGTATCAATATCTAGTCAATGTTTAATGTTTGCAAGGTATGCTGAGTATCAAACCTACATGTCCATTTGATAGTTTTTCTTAGCTATGTTGATATATTTGGCTGTCTTTGCTACCAACAGATTGAGGGTTTTGTAATACTACAGGCATAAAACAGAACCGGTAGTGGTACTGGCCAGTTAGTTTAACCCTCCAAGTACCTGGGCCATGTGTATCTATATGCTTGCAGTGATATTCTACATCATGATAAAAACCTTTAGTTTTGTCTTAAATTTCAGATCTCTCCAGAGTCTTGTATCTAAAAAACTTTGGCTAAGCAATGATAGCCAAAACTTGGCTGGCTGCATAGTACAGTGCTTCCTGATGTAACTGTCTATCAGGAAACACTGACCACTATTGGGTTGTTACTTTCTGGCCAAATTACAAAGACTAAACAGTATTTACTTTTTATTTTTTTTTGCCAAAAAAGCAGAAAAACAATCAAACCTTAAAGGAATACTCCAACATTTTGGGCAAAATACAATCTTTCCAACTTACCCAGACTGAGACAAGATGTTTGATACCATTTTCACCTCAGTACGTCCACTGGTTCAGTTCCTATGAGTAGCATTTTTTGTTAGCTTAGCATAAAAACTTGAACTCGACAGGACTCATTAGCCTAGCTCCATCAAAGTGAAAAAATAAACCTTACAGCAACTCCAAAGCTGTCTTATTTACACAGTGTATCGTGTATTTGAAAGACATGTCTTGGAATTTTTTAAAAGAAAAACGTCATTTTAAGAGAAGTTAGATGAAAGGAACTATAACCACTGAACACATGATACCCTTCCGTGTAGTATGTTAGACGGAAGGGTGCATGTGTTCAGTGGAGTTGCTGTAAGGTTTATTTTTTCAGTTTGACAGAGCTAGGCTATACTTCAAGTCTTTATGCTAAGATAACAGGAAATGCTACCCATAGGAACCGAGCCAAAACATTGGAGTTTTCCTTTAAGGGACGTTACATTATTTCATATTAAGTAAAGATGAGAAAATGCTGTCGTCAATTTTCAAAGACGCAGCAATTTCTGGCCAGAAGATGAAAACAAAATTGTATTTAGGGATTTCAGTGTCAACAGTCTTCATAGATATTCAGTATGGCTTTCCAGCTACAGCTTCAACAGAATTTCTGCTGTCAGCTGTAAACCTTGCAGCTCCCAAGCTTTTCAGGAATTAAGGCAAACAGTTTTATTTTATCTGAAATTATTAGTTTTTGAATGGTTTTACTGGATCGTGGAGTCATGAAATTTGCTCTGCACATATTAGGGAATGTAAACTTGAAATTGACAAAAAGGCAGGAAAACCACTGACATGGGAGTGAATATGTTTTCATGTGACAGCAGTAATATTGTGATGTGGCTATCAAATTAATGGATCTATCAGCCAAGACTGCTGATAACAACTCACTGGTTTTATACTGTCTCTATACAATCCTCTTGCACCCATATGTGTCAAGGCTTAAGCTTGTGTCCTGCCAGATTGCCACCTTAAGTAATTTTCAATGTTTCCCATCAGGCTGGCAGATACAGCCAGTTACCAAGGCAGCGTGATCACCTCTATACGAAGTTGAACTGCACATTGATCGGAACGGGTGGAGATTATCAGACATCACCTTAAAGGAATCCAGTAGATTGTCACATTTGCCAACTTCCCCATTAAGTGTTGAGAACACTTAATCAAACAAAATCATCCACATGTGCCGGGTAGCTCATTGGCGTTTGTGTTCCTTGCTAACACTTCAGCACATATTATCCTTAGAGACAGGACACAAACATTATAGAAAGTTAGACGATGGACATTTCAGTAAAAGTTGATGTTAATTCATGGCCTGTAGATTCATACGTTTTCAAAATTAAATTTCCTTAACTTGGTATAGCTGATGTAGCTAGGTTTATTGTTGGAACTATATCAGGACCGCGGACACTTATTCAACCATTGTGTAGTGGTTTTTAGCTGCACAGTCTCCCATCACCCGCATATTCACTTCCTATGAAGAGAGAAAGAATGCTAGTTCTTCATATATGATATTTTCCTGTACATTTTACCAGTCTTCCGCACAAAAGTGCCACACACGGCTACATATCATTAAAGATTATGCACCATTTAGAGTTTTCTCACTTTTCTCACTTTCCCATTTTAAGATAATGCCACTGACATACTGTCACTCAATGTAGTGTATGCTCAAGTGTTAGCATGGCGTCTATGTTCTCATCAGTTATAGGGGAGCTGACCAACAGGCCAATTTACACAAAACATACTGGATTTCTTGAGATGAAATCTGAAATTTGAATGGGGTGACATTTGATTTCGCACCCGTCTGGCGTCCCATAATGTCATGTGCCCCCTAAACATAGGATAGGGTCCACAGAAAGAGCCTGATAGAGACCCTCTCAAAATGTTCATTAGTATGGTTAAAAATATACACAAGCATTTAAGCAGCATGCTTACTCTATCCTTTGTTTGAATTTGTTTCTGTCCTACGCAGTGTTTCATTGTTGTATCTCTATGAAATGATGCCTGCTCCTTGTTATAATGAATGAAAAGCACAAACCAAGCCAAGAACACACACACACATTCAAAAATTTAACACACCGCTGAACATATAATCATTTTCAAACAATATTTAAAGGTTTTGGGCAAAATACCCTTTTTCCAACTTACCCAGACTGAGACAAGATGTTCGATACCATTTTCACCTCTGTATGTCCATTGGTTCGGTTCCCATGGGTAGCATTTCCTGTTATGTTAACATAAAGAATGATGAAAGGAACTATAAATGCTGAAAACATGTATCCTTCCATCTGTGTTCAGCGGTTATATTTTTTTCACTTTGACACATCTAGGCTAATGACTCCTAGACTTCAAGTCTTTATGCTATGCTAACATGAAATACTACTCATAGGAACCGAACCAGTGGACGCACAGAGGTGAAAATGGTATCAAACATTTCTTGTCTCAGTCTAAGACGGAAAAAGGGTATTTTGCCCAAAACATTGGAGTATTCCTTTAAATATTAAGCAAGGGCGGTGTATAGCTACCATTCAGAAGTCCATCAAATGATCAGTTGTTCTCCCTTGTAATAAGATTGTTGTTCATTTAAACTAAGTTTTATTGAATTTTGTTGCCATAAAAGAGGTGCTGTTATGCGTCTTACATAACCCAGTGCTGTATGGAGATTCCAAAGAGCACCTGGACTGAAGATACTGGCTGCATGGTAAAACTCCATCCCTGCTGGTTAGGGGGTTTATATTAAAGCTCAAAACTGTCCTCACCTGTCTAGTTCTCTGTTTATCTCCCCATTGGTGTGCCTGCCTCTGTCTGTGGCCCTAATAAGAGTTGAATGTTAAGTTCTTGACAATTTCTGTCTATCTATCTATCTATCTATCTATCTATCTGTCTATCTATCTATCTATCTATCTATCTATCAGAGAGAGGGATGTGAAGGTTGTAAAATGATACTGAGCAGACAGATGAGAGACAGGCCATACAAAGCAGACACACTGAAAGACAGGCAGTTAGACAGCAGGGATGTTAACAGCTGCTTTTCAGTCTTTTTCAGCCCATTCTTGGTCGGACAGATAGAAACTGATTGGTTAAGACGGATCATCAGAAATTTTGCAGAAAAACATGGATGACATTCCTCCAAACTTGATCTGAGGGAAAACTGAACCCTTGGGACATATTTTCTTTACATTTGTAAAAAATGTGTAGATTGCAAAACAACATTGGTACATAAAAAGAATGAATTTTCATCAGGTTGTTGTCTTGTTGTGTGTGTGCATGGGAGTCAGTAGACATCTTTCCCCAGCGGGGCCAAAGGAGGCTTGGTCAAAATATACACCGGTAAAAACTGTTGATATTTGCATTGAAGGGCAAGATCCACTTCAAATGGTATCGCTGCTTTATTGCCGTTCTAAATGACAAAAAGAAAGAAAAAAACGCCAAAAAACGAATCCAATAAAATCTCATTTTATTGCAAAATTATTTTCCATAAACAAGTAGAGAAACATTGCTCTCTTCGTTATATAACAGCCTTATCCACATTTATAGTCACATAAGTGAACTAAACTTGCTGGAGTCATTTTTTTAACCACTGAGGCAATGATCAGTAGTGAAAGGCTAACAGTATTATTGCCTTGATTTAGTCTTTTTTTGAAATCCAAATTCCACTGAAAAGGACTCAACAACTCAGTTCCAATACTGATCTAAAGTGACTGTATGTGAATGGTCATCTGTTCTTAAAATGGGTTTGTGGGTAACATCCAGACTTGGAAATTTACAACCATAAATTCCTGCCCAAGCATTTATTTTACTGTGTTGGTTCACCCAAGCACAGCATTTAACAAAATTTGTTCTTGTGGGCTAATTTTGATACTCACCTCATCATGAAACACTTTCTCACCACTGTCAGCACAAGGTGAAATAGGACAGATTTGCATAGCTAACAGCCATAGAGACCAGAAACTGGAGTGCTGTGGTTTACTATACAGTTCTGTTTGGAGCTACTGTTTAATTTCGCTTGGCTGCTATAGAAGGCTGTAACATTATTCAAAAAGTCAGAGTGGATTCTGCCTCTGCCATTCAAGTCAGAGGCAGAGATCGAGATCGAGATGCAAGACCTGTGTCAAAGGCAAATATCAGCCTAAACCAGGAGGCACAGCTGCAACAGAGAAAACTCCTTTCTAACAGACACTGTGACCTAGTCATACAAATTAAAATCTCAGTGACAAATTGTAAAAAGACATTTAGTTTTTTGAGATTACCATACAGAATGTCTGCTTATGAAGTCCTCAAAATTCTAGCTACTTCTCTGCCAGTTGGAGCCACCAAATCGCAAAAATTGCCTTGTACACCTTTAATAAAAGTATTCTATAATAGATTACTTTGGTATCTGGTAGAACATTTAAGTATAAAGGACTCAACAATTGATTAACAGAAGCAGGGCAAACCAAAAGTATATTATTTCTCAGTTAACTGAGGTGATCTGATTGATTTATTGCAAATGTGACGTAGACCAGTGGGGAGGT
>OMKZ01019101.1:0-13847 GCA_900302535.1 Neoniphon sammara
AGTTCAGCCATGGCCCGCTCCAGGGGATCGCTGGTCCAGTAGTCGTGGTCCCAGCCCAGGAACCAGCCTGTGAATGTGGGCGGCTCGAAGCCCTGCTTGATCTTCACGATGGGCGTCCGGCGGTCACGGTTGGCAGGGTCTGTCTCGATGTAACGCACCGCTGGGGAAGACAAGTTTATTGAGAATCCCAAATTTTCACGTACTGTACGGTTCACAGGGTTTTATTACAAATGCAAAGTTTGTTGCAAGTTGCTCTATGTAAAGTAATACAGAGCATTTTCACAAAATGAACATTATTCCAGGAATAATCATCACCTCTCCAGATTGAAGATATGATTAACTGACCAATTATGCAGTTTGTCTGAGGCATTTTTTAAATATGACATAAAAGTTTAATATTTGGAATACACAACATGTTGAAGTTTGATGTAGGTAAGGAAAAATGGCTGATGAATATTTTGACAATTATCTTAGGCAATTAAATCCATGATGTCAAATGGTTACTTTCTTTAATCTTGAGATTACAAGATTAGGAAGCAACAGAAAATTAATCCTGTGAGTTAAAAACATTACTATTTTTGCAGAATAGTATTAACACAAAGTTTGGTAGAATGCCTTTTCCACTATTGGTATGACTGAAGTCCACCAAACAGTTGATAATAATTTTCTCTTTGATACTTCATTTGACTTTTGTTACGGAGAGGTTTATATCGCTGAGTTAGTGTTGTATGTATTTTCATTAGCATAATTTCTCTAGTATTCTATCTTTTTTCCACATATTTCTTTACCTGATGCCATTGCTTCAGTCTTCTCTTCCTCATGGGCCTCGTTGCCAATCCAGACAAACACCTAAAGATGGGATTTAGGAATGAAATTTCTCTGGTGCATATTTATCCAAACTTTGCAACGGCTCTCTTCTGAATCCATATCATAAGGTAAAGGATTCATAGCTTGTTTACCTGCTCCCAGGTGTCCAGGATCATGACATCATCAGTGGCAAGGTCATCTTGGGTTATCTCCCCAGGTACCTCTTCAATCTGAGTGAAGAGAAAGGATTAGTAATCCTGTAACAGATTTACTGCACCCAAACAGTGGCTCAGGAGCATTCACACATTTTACACTGACATTTTATACACAAATCTCACTCAGAATGACTTAAAATTAGTTTAATAACAGAAGAGGGTCCAGTTCTTTGGTCCCCAGCGTTTACGGGTTGCAAATGTCATTTTCAAACTTTTAAACACTCACAATGAAGTTCCCAGTCTTGTTGGAGCAAGCGAAGAGCCTGGGTGGATGAGCGTCCATCTTGTCCTTCAGCCTGGTGGAAGTGCGGTACTCCGCCTTTCCTCCCAGAGCCTCCCAGAAGTCATCTGCAAACAGGACAGACCCACATCCTCAGGCCTGCCCAAGTAAAGTGACACTCCTGCTGCTTTGAGCTTACCTATACTAACTAAATTGTTTTTGAATAGATGCAAACTATACTCTACATTATATATAACTCCACCTACAATTGATTTCATTTCAGTGATATTAAAACAAATTGTTGTGGTAAATAGCGCCCCCACTGGCTGAATATATTGCTGAGAAATCCCCCATTCACAATGCCTGTGACTTGTCCAGGGTGTTTCCCTGCCCTCTTCCCAGTGCATGCTGGGAAAGGCTCCAGCCCCACACAACCCTGATTTGGAATAAGTGGGTATAGAAAATGGATGAACAGATAGACATTGTCACTGAAATCAATTCTCGTGTACAGTTAACTACAAAATATTTTGAACAAGAGGGTACAAACTATAACCTAGAATAAACTTAATTGAAATAAGTCGAAATCATTTTCAACTGCAGCAGCAACTAATTCCAATTTATAAAGGAAGATTGTTTTTTTTTATGTGAAAGGGAATCTCGTGTTTTGTTCTGAGGTTTTATGTGAAATTCATAATGGAGGAATTGATTTCTCCCCGTGCTTTGAAATCATTCACAAAATGTCACATGATGATTTCCCTTCCCAGAGCCACAGGGCTGGTAATATTTGAGGGATGATGAAGTGGAATTTTCCTTGTTCTGATATGAATAATTTTAGTATTTCCAGTAAATATAAAATGCAACAATTTACCTTCACACTATACCCCTGTTTGAACGGGCTGACCCCTGGTTATAGCAGACTAGGGATGTAACACTAAATTCAAAAATACATTTTTGCTATGGTCCATCACCTGGTTTTGTTACAAGACAATAACAAAACTTTAGTCATGGTTATGTATTCTCACCACTCTCTCCTCCCTCAGGCAGCTCGGAGGCAGACACTCCCAGGATGCCACACAGCTGCTGGGATCCCTGTTTCTCCGTGTCACTGGCACCCTGTCCGACCCACATGAAGGAGCCTCCAGGAGTCACCAGGACGAAAGCGTCATTGGAATTCAGGTTGGATGCCACAGCGTCAAGCTACATGTGTTTGAACAAAGAGGCATTGCATGTTATCATACACAGTTCTGCTACCACCGCGTGTTTCACAAAATATTGTGTTAATACACAAGCTGCCAATTTTTCTCTGCTCCAGTGCCACCAAGATCAAAATAAAATATTACAATATTTTTGACCTAATACCTAAATATAAATTTTGTAGGGATGACTATTGATGCTTTCACAAAATGTGGATATGATGACCAAGCAACTAGAGACAAAAAATAGAACAGCTGAAGGAGAAGTTCATAAAATTGCACCCGTTTACTGTAATGCAGCCTTTAAAACCAGGAAAAGACATCACTTGTATGATATCATGATGTTATGACGTTCAAAATCCCAGATGATGCCTAGTCTTACATTACAATATCAAGAGAGGAGTAAAGTGTAGCTTATTCTGAAAAGATATAAAAATGTTTTATAAACAAAGGCAACGGGGAAGTTGTTAAAAAGCTCATGTCTTTGTGCTCACTTACCTCCACAGCTCGCGTGTGTCCTGCCGAGTTGGAGCGCACCTGGAACAGGCGTGTTTCGGCGGGGGCGGTCTGACCTCCCTCTCTGGACGTACCTCCCTTGTACACGACCATGGGCTGCCCTCCAAACAGGCTCATCAGGTGGGCCGGCTCCTTACCCTGCACAACTCTTACCTGGCACACACACACACACACACACACACAGTTATGACTTTTTGGTTGTCAGAGTGCTTCCCATCATCCTGCGTGTCCAGACCTTTTCCCGCAGTGCTGTGAATCCCATAGCAAATCGTGGCAACTCATGCTTCACTGTTGTGTTTTGACACTGTGAGTTATCTCAATAACACAAACCGAAAGACAAATTCTAGTAGACAGATGCTCCCTAGTTGATTACCAAGCATTGTGTCTACAGAAACTACAGCTATCCCGGAAATGTCTGCTGCAGTCCTCACACAAGATGGCAGCATTGAGCCATGCCAAGTGATCACTGTCTGCATCCAAGATGGTGAGTGACAAAATTACTCAATTTAGGACACTAAGTGATGATGCAACCCAGGTCTGTATAGTATTATGAGTTCTTTGGCTTGCAGCTAATGTAAATATTTATGACTGGGGGGTGGGGGGGCTGTGATCAGTTCTTCTGCCGAGTCAGTCGTCAAAAGCAATATATGCTAATCTTAAGTATGCATGAAAAGAATGGGGAAATTATAAATATTCATTGATAATTTTACATATTGTGATCCACAGTCGTGCACTTCCAAACTACAAATAGAGCTATAAACATTCCCGGTGCTTGTAATTCCTGTGGACTCTCTTTATGTATTCTCTTTGTCTGTGTTTAGCGAATTCCCAGCATGCTGTGCATCTGTCTGTCTGGCCACCTGACAGCAGGATTTTCTGTCACTCAGTGGATGCAGGCGGTTTGCCTCATCCACAGTCTGCACAAAGGTTTTTCAGTTCCCTTCCCCTCACTTAAAACCCCTAGTCAAATGGGTGTGACATTCCTTAAGGTTGCTTAAATGTGTTCTTGTTCTCCACTCAATAGCTATTCGTAAGATTGTACAAAGCCTCGTTTCAGCTTTTATCCCCCAAAACTGGAGGCTTTCAGACTAGAACACAGAGAGAAATTAGCTGGATAATCCACAAATGGACATATTTTGATCACTTTGTCACTCTCTACTTGTGCACATTGAGAACAGCTTCATCACTTGTTAATTGTTTTAGCTGTTGATTTTCTATTCCCATGCATTACTGAGTGCAGTCGGGCTTTCTCCCTAAAAGATAAGTGAATTAAATCAAATATACTATCACAAACTGTGTGTACAAAAGGGACTTTTGCAAGACAGTGGTCCTCGAAATTTCCCTGCTCTACTCTAAATCACAGCAGGGAAATTTCTACAAAGATAAATGTAATGGTTGTGAATACTTTAAAAATGGATGAATACACTTGTATCACACACAGTCATGCCACAGCACAAAACACAACATAAACATGGAGGCTGCGTGTGCAAAATGAATGTGCACATAAAGAGTGAAAGGCAAGTGGAAAATGCAGAGGTGATCCCACAGACTCACATGAACATGAAACCTAATACAGAGCCAGGGGTGTGGTCTAAACATCGCTCAGCACCCGGCCTGCAGACTAATTTTGTTTTAGCTCCACAATCAGTCTCCACAATTATTTACAGGCATTGTGTGAATGCATATCTAAAGCCACATTTGCAATTATCTTCTGATTAAAAAATAATAACTTTATCCTAACATCAGATTAGCGCATGGTTCAGAAACAGGACTGTGCTTTATTTCTGCATTGAGCAGAAAGCGCCAAGGACAAAGAAGGAAAGTTCCCATAAACACTCTCATTGGAATGTCCTGTTTGTGTCTGCCTGTAAATTACACTCAGTTGATTTCTCACTTTAGGGCACAGTGAATCTGCTATCAAAGTCAAGATATCACATTTATCTTGAATACAGGGATAGAACTGACTTCAAAACAAATGATTGAGAAAAAAAAAGTATTATGAATCCTTCACTGTTTGCTGTATTTTCCCACTGGCTTTGGCTCAGAGTCATATGAGTCGGTATGGGAGGATGGGGAAAGGGAGAGGATAATACCTGGGTAGTTATGGGAGCACCAGCAACCTAAAGAGACAGAAAGGTGCGAAAATAAGGAAGATAGAAGGAATTAGAAGAGCACCAGGAGGGAGAGGGGAAAGAGTGGAAGGACGTAAAGGTCAGAGAGGTGGTTATTGTGCCACGTAAGCAAAAGGAGAGCACAGATATCGCAAAATGAATGAAGAATGAAGATATGAAAACAGAAGCACATTTACCCACCCAAGGACACACATGTCTATTACCTGCACAGGCCCACCGCCGAGCTCTTCATCCAGCTGGGCGCCCAGGATGGCAGAGGCGCCGATTTCATCCTGGCTTGAGTCCATTCCCTGCCTGGAAAACATTCAGTCAGCTACATAATAGTTCCTGACTTTACTTTCCTCGATACTGTGAAATAAAAGGCCACAGGTGCTGCTACAGGGACCCCATACATTTTCACAGACAAAATTTCAAAACTTTTCCATGACTTTTCAAGGACCCATAATAAAATTTCCATGACCATTCACAACCTACAAGTACATGAACAGAAGTGAAACTGAAGGAGCATAACGTGGTCACGCATTGACGCATGTTACGTTATGCCAGCAGACTTGAACATGAAAACGTTACGTGGAAGATTATCCACGGGAGATTACTGTAATTCATTTCATTACAGACAACAAAAATAAATTCCATGACTTTTCCAAAACTTTCAATGATTTTACTTCATTTCATGACTTTTCCAGGCCTGGAAAATGAGATTTTTAACATTCCATGACTTTTCCAGGCTTTCAATAACTGTGGGAACCCCATCTGCTAATATTTCTATTACAAGCTCTTTCCTTACCATTACAAAATATTATGGGGACACGTTCCCAATATTGAATCATCATCAAGACAGGCACATTTTTATGTCAAAATCTAATCTACTGCAGCTTTAACTGAATGCTAAATATCAATCCCTTGTATGTATTCTCACCACATGTAGATAATGTGTCCCTGGCGTCCTCCATGGTGGTAGTTATACAGGATAATATAGCTGTCTCCTCCAAAGAACTGTCCATATGTGGACGGGTCCACTGGCACCTTGTCTGCTCCCTCAATACGCCAGATCTGACATGATAGATAGATAGATAGATAGATAGATAGATAGATAGATAGATAGATAGACATTATTAATCAGTGAACAAAATTGGGCAAAAGTTGAGTACTCAGATGAATTGATCCATATTACCAATGGTCTCTGCATAAAAATCAAGTATATTTTGTGTAAAATCATGCTTCTGTGTTTCCCACAGTAGCAGCTCTTGTTATTCTGTATGTTTGATCATAAAAGACCGAATATTACGGCACAATTACCCCAGGGGGAAATGATGGAAAAATGCTTGCTCTGATCATGCTGCAACTAAAAAAGAAACCCCTCTGAGAAAATATTTTAATGAAAGCCTGAGTGACAAGCCAGTGTTGAATATGATATCTACTGTCTTCAGGCTTTTTTTCCCTGCTCCCTCTCACCTGCTTCTCTCCACTACCGTCATCCACCATGCCATGCTGGGCCGCCATGGCAGGGGAGTCATGAAGGCTGGCAGCGTCGAAAGGCACTTTTTCAATCTTGGCGATGCTGTTAGAGATGTAGGCCACACCCAGGCCCTCTGTCTGGTCTTTGTCCCGCCAGTTTTTGAAGAACTGCTTGAACAGCGGTGTCTCGCCCATCTCTGGCAGGATCTGGACCTGGGTGTGCTTGGGATAGCCCATTTTCTTGATGAACTCGTCTGCTGCCTTCATGGCTTCCTTTCTCTCATCCATGTTGGCGTCTTTGCCTTTAGAGACGAAATAGGAAATTCAATTAAGGATCATCAAATAAAATGAGCTAAGGGTAGAAAGAATTAAAGGATTTGTTGTGTTAGACTCCCTAAAAATGTGCAGACATGAGTAAACATTTGTGTTTAGAAGCTGTTAACAGAAATCCTCTCCCACTTTTATGACAAGCTTGCTGTGGGAGTGCCTCATGTGACAGTTTGGGACAATATCCCATTCTTCCCATGGCGTCAAAAATACGGCATGTAGGTCAGACTGAGGACTGACCCACCACCTCAAGTCCATCTTTTGTCTATTCAAAGATGCAGAGGACAAAACACTCCACTGTGGAAGATATGAGTGGTTGTCATGTTATCGATTATAGATAACACTTTTAGCTGCACACACATTTCTGGGAGGCAAAGATGAAGATCAAGAGACAAAAATAATCTGATTGGTTCAGTTAAACTTCAATAGGTGGAGCAACCAAATGTTTTTTGGGATTTGGATTAAACTTGGCAGTAATAAATTATAGGTACCTATAATTTATTATTATTATTATTTTCTTTTTTCAAATATGTCAAAGGTCACACTCAAAGCAGGACATCATTAATTATTTAGATAAGTGTTACATAAATACATTTTTATTGTCAGTAATTATTGATCCCATACACACACTGACAAGACTGATAGCTTGTCACTAGAGTTTCAAATTCTCTATTTCTGTTGATTCCAAAGTCTCATTGACACAAGTCATCAAGACTTGGGAATCAGTATCCTATTGATTAATCATGCCACTTAAGTCCCTCTCTTCTTTCCTGATTGGCTGTTTTATGATTATCTGCATTTATTTATTCTGAAACCACATTGTAATGTGTGATGGTTCATTGGACTTGAGCGAAAATTTCCTGCTGGTTGGTGCCGCTATTTAAGTCTCTCAGCAGTTTATCACAAATTACATGCTTGCTGACAACCGGGCAAGTCCACTTGAAACTTTCTTACATTTTTTTTCCTTATATTCCTGAATAGTAGTAACACATTTCTAGCTGTGATGGCCCACCCTTACTAAATTAGTTAAAAAAGGGGAAAAAAGGGAAATACTGAACTATCCGCTCCCTGCTGTGGCCTTGACTGGCCTTGACTGACCTTTCCAGACGAAGATCTTGCCATCAGACCCATGGTCCAAAATGAAGCAGTCGCTGGACTCCAAAGCGCTCTGGGAGAACGGGTTCTCTGCTGCCACCAGAGCGATGGTCATATCTCCACTGGCATTGGATACCTGGTGAAGAGGAAGATAGAAGAGAAAGTTATTTGAAGCATCAGTGGTGTTGAGTAAAGTCACTGAATCAAATGCAGCACTTCAGTGAGAATTAGTGCACCCAGAGTTATTGACAGCAACAGGCTGTTCAGGCTTCACTGTTTCCTCTAAAACTGAAACTATAAATAATGTGTCACCGTAGTGAGCTTGCTAACGGTAAATATTTAGCTGCAATAAAATCACTGGTTACTTAGCAATGGCTATGAACTGTAAACATGGTTACCACAGAAAACTACATTTATTGATTCCCATGGTTGTCCCTTCAGTAGAACTGCACTATATAACTGTAATGCACAAAACAGCATGTATGTCTAACAGGCCTGGCTTTACATGGTGCAACTGAAATGCAACTTCAGTTCCATGCAACTTCCAGGCGACCCATCCGATGCAAATCATAAATTCGATTTGCATCATCATTTGGAATGTTTGATGTGGGTTTGTTGACATGGCAACAGTAAAATTTTGATTTGCAACCTGCATCTCATTGCATGGAAGCTGCACTGTGTGAAGCCGGCCTAAAAGGGTGTTCCTATTTCTCTCACTTTGTAGAGTTTGGCCATCTTCCGCTGTGCAGCATCAGCTTTGATGTCATCAGAGGCTCCTTCAGGCAGATCTGGTTTATCACCTAGGACCTGAGAACAGAAGAATGAGAGAAAGGCATTGATTTTGAGATATGAGTCCACTTAAGCAAATTATATGACTTAGGCTCATAAAACCCACTGGTCTCACCTCTATCATTTTCTCTCTCTCCATCCCCTCATCACAGACATAAACACGAGCCCTGCCGCTGCGCTCGTTGTCACGTATACCTTTGGCGACCTGAGTGGCCTTTAGTTTCTCAAAGCGGTTGCTCTTAGAGCCACACCATTGGTAAATCTCCTGTAAAACATCAGTAAGAACAGAGTAGGTGAATACAAAACATTTCCAGGCTAAAACAGTGCAATGACAAGAATCTAACTTTGTTGAAGAAGCTACTTGTAGCATTTTGCCTTCTCTACATTAGACCACATTTCCCATCATCTCATTGTTGCTGCAAAGAGGATGTTGCTAGATGTCACCACTTCCCCTCTCCCTCCCTGGCACGTTTCACATGTGTTTGTTTTGAAGAGTAAGAAGAAGGTGTACAGATATGTATTCCAAAAAGAGATTCTAGAGTAAGAGTAGTGTCACTAGAGTAAAGCAATGGTTACAGGTCAATCAGAACAGAACAGAACAGTTCCTCTTTTGTGCCACGAAGCAATACAATAGATTTCCTGCAAAAAACATGACATAACGGTGTCAAGTGAAAATGTAAAATGCAGTGTAGAAGCTGGTAGAGGTTCCCCAGACTGTCTCATTTGTTTATGGGAATTATGCTGTTTTAAGTAATGAATTATTGTTGTTAAAATGCTACAAATAGAATGTTTAATACACATCTTTTTAACTTAGCATGTGTTTCATAGATACAAGGAATGAAAACATGCACCATAATTTGATAAATCACACTGCGCAGTATCTGAACTCTCTCACATGAGTTGTCTTTCTCTAACTCAAACTGTTTATTACATATTATATATACTGTACATCTAAAATGGATCTGCTTAAATGAATCAGTCCAACTCACAGCACCCAGGTCCAGAATGAAGCAGTCTCCCTGATTGAAGCTGTCCCAGCTGACTGGCACCTCAGTTGCCCGGACAACACGGCGACCTTTGACCTGGAGCACCCGCTGCACCGTCACCTCATTGGTGACCACATGTTTGAACCCAGATGCAACACCCCCTTTCTAGAAAAAAAAGAGAGTTTTTGTTCTGCCATTTGAGAAACGTGATACTGACTTGAACACAATGACAAAATTAAAATATTTGAGGGCATTTTTAAGATAACTGGAAACTCAAGTCACTGGTTTACAACAAATTATAACGCTATTCACAGATTGGACCCTCTATATTTTAGAGAAATTGAATGATGACAGGTAATGCTTTATTCCCCATAATGGTTATATTGTTTTGGAAATAGACTCTATACATATATATAGTATACAATAAAACATTAAATTTAAAGACATGTAACAAGGATGCACATCCCCATTATAATAATTACTGTACATGATCTGAGACTTGAAATGGAAAACAAGACAAAAAATATGATGTTGCCTTGCAGATAAATGATTTTTACTGGTAGTGACATGGAATAATTTTAGCCCTTAAAAGATTTAAAAGCACGCATATTGAAAAACCAAAACAGCAAAGCTAAACCATAGCATGCAGACTTCTGCATAATTTTAGCCCTTACCATGTATTTTATCCCAGTCTTGAAGTACCCCAAAAAGGCTTTGGACTCATGTCCCTGGACCTCGCGGTACTGGATTGGTTTACCTCCCAGGTAGTCATCCATTTGGACGGTGAAGATGGCCGCCGAGCCGCTCTCATCCTGGGTGCAGAAATCACCTGGATGAAAGGAACCACATACACACTCCATGTTAATTTGGTCCTCAAAGAAGTGATGCCTTGCTTTCCCTCAGTATTCATGCTACTAACCAGAGAGTCACAGTCTCTCTTTGACGAGGCCTTTGTAAGGGGTCAGAGGACTCGCTAAACCAAGAGATCAATAGCTGGAACAGTGGGACAGCAAATCCCAATAGACATGAATACATGCAACATTATTCTATTCCTGGGCGCTTGCATTAGTTTAATGGCACAAGGGAGGGTTGTGTCAGATCCTGGGTATTGGTAAACACTGTTTCCATGATCCATCAAGCTAGCTAAAAGCATATAAAATCAATTTAATTAAAATAGACGCAGCTTGGCTTCTTCCTCCCTGTTTGCTTTAAGCTAAATCCAGCGAACACTAGCCTACATTCATTGTGCTGCGAACCAGATGACGTGTGCAAAAACACGATTCCAGGAATTAAAATGCAAATCAGGGATGCAACGATCCCTGTTATTCCACGGGAACCAACTCTGGGTGCTACGCTTTATGATACATAAAGCCTAGGTGGTACTGACTAGTGATCAAACCCATTATATTTGCTTAAGACTGTGGACATAAACTATTATTTCTCTGTTACATCAACAACACTTATATGTATACTAAAAGGTAGAAAATCAGGTCACTCTGTTTTGATTTCTGATATGTTACATGTGGCATCTGGTATCACAACCAATATTTGATAGAATTTTTAAAGGAAAATTCCAGTGTTGGATACTCTTACACAAATATATATTATGATTTTCAGTTTTTTGTGATGAGATATTGTAGTTTACTTTAACTCAATCTGCCTTTTCTGCTTCTATTTCAGTTAGTGATTTCCTACATTTCCCAGAATACAACTACAACTACTACAACTACTACAAGATCCAGCTTCTGGTTTTCGGTGGAGAAATCAGTAGTATTGATGTTAATGACAGTAACAGCAAGAGAGAGCAAACTTTCGTGAGATTTGCATATCTTACTCAAAACAGGTCTTGTGGGTGCCGAAATTGGTACATATGTCTCTCGCACTTCTGGGATGGATTTCTTTACACACTTTGTGGTTTACACTTTGGTGCAAAATGATGAGAAAGAAATTTTTGCTTTTTGATTGTGAAGGACAGACACCAAAAGCAGAAAAAGTGACTTGAGGGCCAAAACTACAAGGCAAATCCTTGGGATGTGCATATGACACCAAAACCTGTTGTTTACTCTTGACATCTTACAGAGTTAAATTTTTTCCATTGTAGTTGTGCTACAAATATCTCAGTGCAATGTAACATTATCTGCATTTGGTCAGTTATCCACAAAAAGAAGAAAAATACATGTTGAAACAACAGAATTGACTCAGAGATACAAGGAACATTTTTACTACTTTCGATTTTCCCTTTATTATCTATTCATCCAAAATGCAAATGCTTATTTCTCTATGATAACAAAAGGTATTTCCTGCACTGCACTCACCCAGCCAGAAGTGAAGGTCATACTGCAGGTTCCCGGAGCGCTGTTTGATGGTGTTGAGGATGAGGTAGGCGTCGCCGGTGTAGAATCCCCCGTAGAGGTTCGAGGGAACGGGCACCAGGTCAAAATTCTCAACCCTCCACACTTGAAGCCCCGGCTGCTGCCCAGCCCGCTCAAACTCTGGGTGGTGCGCTGCCATCCTGCCTGAAGGAAATCAGACACCACTCCCTTGAGATTTGGCCTTTTTTAGTCTTTTTAAGTATACAGGTCAGAGTTTGTGGCAACACACTTTGGATTTTGCTCAGACTAGGTGGTTGACTACTGTAGAGATAAGAGGAGCCACTCTGAGATAACTAAGTGAGATTAAGTGAGTCTTAAACTCCCTATTTCTGAGATGTTTGCTCTGGAAAACCTTCAGCCACTCCCTAAGCCTGAGTTGTTGCCATGGATATGAAGATAAAGTTTAGAGTTATAGTTAGATATTAATGCACTGTGGAGTGAGTCACTGGTGCCCTGTGCTCAGGGTGTTTCCTGCACTGAGCAGGAAGAGGAAGCGCTGTGAGCTGTGACTCAGTTTGGGAAAGGCTGCCAGAGCAGTGGTGGCACCGGATTATTATATGGTGAAGGAGGACTCATGTATAACTCATTCTCCGTGTGATCTCTTAGCCTTTGTTTTGAAAAAACAAACATCCTGCATGGAGACTCACACACACAAATATGCACACAAACATGCATGCAACCATGAGCACACACACGCGCGCGTATACACAAACACAATAATAATAATAGTAACAATAATAATAATGTTTATTTATAGAGCACTTTTCAAAATCCAAAGACATGCATACAACCATATGAAAGCATACAAACACCCACTTAGACACACAAACACATGCACACACTCAAGTTATATCTGACAGCATAATAGACATGTGACGCTGAATCAAGAGTTTCAAGTAGGTGTCTGTGCTGCATTGGATTACAATCCACTGGAGGTTTATCTTATACTGGATGTTTGAGATTTTTTAGATGTGAGCTGAACATCCTGTTAATCTGTGTTACAGCTGTCTGTCTGCATGTCTGTAGTTACAGTTACAGTTACAGTTCAAAAATGAAAGATGAGAAAACCAAGAGCTGATCGAGTTTGCTTAGCCAAGTTTTACAGGCCAATTTCAGAGAAATGAGTTTCATAGAGACATATTTGGAGCTGGAGGTTTTATGCTGTACAGGAAGTTTCAGAATGAAGTTTCAGAATGAATTCAACTTCCACCAAATTAACCATAACAGAGCTTAACTTAAAACTGTTAATTAGCAGTGCATTACAAAATACATAGCATAAAAGACTGCCCAAGACTATAATCTTCATTTTTACAGTAAACTTGAATGCAAGTGCACACCATATATTAATTGCTGCTACTGAAAACATTCCATCGAGAGCGTAAACAAACTCTTTGAAACGAAGTAGTGTTCTCAAACGAAAACACAGCCTCCCTGAACGGGGCTGCTGCTGCTGCTACGGCTCGTTTCTGTGGAACGCTTTATTTTGCTCGTTTACTTAATGACATGTTACATGATCTCTTGTTAAAAAAACATTAAAAAAGATCAATGCTTCATAGCTGCTATGAATATGCCAAGTATTGTGGCTGTTTATAAGGTTCTTCAGGTTCACGTATCACAAACATGTAATAAACTGAAGTTCATGCAGTTCAAGTGTTACCAAGTAAATGAATACAAAATAAAGTAGTCCACAGGAATGCATTGCTGCTGTCTGGGGCTCTTTCTCAATTTGCATGACTA
>OMKZ01019103.1:0-10049 GCA_900302535.1 Neoniphon sammara
AAGTCAGCAAAAAAAAAAAATTAAAAAATACAAAAAATAAGTAGGTTCCAGTGACCATGACTGACAGCATCTGCCCTGCTGAGGTGCCCTTGGGCAAAACACTGAATCCCTACCAGCTCTAGGGGGCACTGTTTTGTATCCCACCCTGACCTCTGACCTTCCTGCAGAGGAAGACAAGTGATAAAAGGATTTCCCCATGGAGACTGATAAAAGATTGATCAGATAAAGGATTGATTCATCAATGAATCAATGAAGGTTTTATGTGTTATGCAGACCATCCACAGCTGACGTAACTGGACATGTATGCTCCTATTAAGATATGTAACAACAATTACTTACTAATTATTGCTAGTAATTAGTGTTATTAGGTTTATTAGTAATGGTAATTACTAATCACAGCTAAATTACCCTTTTTCCCAAACAAAAGTATAGTGCTTCTCCAAAATTACTATAGAGAGGCTCTGTCTCCCTCCAACCACAAGAACATTTTTTCATAAGGAAATTCTGATTTCTGGTTAACATAAAGATATTTTCAAATGAAAAACTTAATATCTTTGCTCAGCGATTTAGTCTGTCTGCTGCTCATTAAAAAAGCCTTAGGTGGATTGGGAGTATTAAGGACCTCATTACATTATGTAAATTAATCTGTACATTCTGGTTTTAAGTGAATTAAGTTACAAAAGCAGGAAGGAGGGAGGAGGAGTACTAAATGGTACGATTTTAAATTTTCTTAGTTTATCATATACTGATTATAGTCTGTTACTGCAGATTATTTGTTGTATTAATTCTTCATGGACAGTAGATGTCCCTACTATACTTTTGACTACACATGAAGATGTATGTGTGTGTATATATATATATATATACATCCCTTCCCTTATATGCACCCTTATATGCAGTTTTGCTTTCGTCATTAAGAAAACCATTATTTCAAATGTGAGGACAAAACAGTCCCACTGTGTTAGAGGGGCATTATTGCAACAGTGAAAATATATATAACACAATGCATTTAGGAATGATCAAATCTGTTGTGTCATTTAGTTGTTCTATTGAATTTGGGCATTTTCACAAAATTAATGTTGAGGAATTTCATCTCTTCTAAGTTTACGTAAAAAAAGAGTAAATAAAAAAACCTCAAAATAAGGACATTTGTCATTCCGGAGTATGTGTGAGCAGCAGTTTCAGAGGAGGGGGATATTGATTGGATTCCTACCGTTTCCATAGAATTGGATTTTGAGTTGTTTGATTCCACCGCGCAATTCATCTTTGGCCAAAAAAAAAAAAAGTGTTGTTATTCAACCCACACATTGATAATGTAATGTAGTGGAATGAATCCCACAATATCAACATCCAGACCTCTTCCTTATCCCTGTCTCCTTAGCAACCCAATCCCCCCTTTGCAAGTAAGATGAGATGCACCTTTTCTCAAGCATGCCCAGAGGTTGTTGAGTGGAATATATTTACACCAATGTCACTGTATACACACACGTGGAGTAAGGCAATCTGGCCTTGACAGAATATAGCAGTAAAGAGTGGTTAAGTGGTGAGCTACTGTATGACACCTCCACCTTATACTTCTCTCTTCTTCTGTATGGTGTGGATTAAGGCAGGGATAGTGGAAGCTTGAATGTCTACAATGGTAACAAGTCATTTAGTCTCATATTCAGCTTTAAAGTCTTATTTTTCTCCAAGGAAGTGAAAAAAATCTGACAGTGGGATGAGATAATCCCACTTGTTTCCAATGCTAATTAAATTATTTGCAGAATTTTCCTGAATCCAGTGTCATTTTCTTGATCCTAGTGGGCTGATCTGCCTTATTCTGCCTTGTTTCAACATAGTTAAACTTGTTCCCAGAAAAAACTCCTGAAACAAATGAAACTGCATGTGTGAATATGAGACTAAATGACATGCTGAGATGGAGATTTGTTGCAGTGTGCTGTCACATAACTTGTCTTGGGTTTCAATCAAGCTTTGGGTTTGGCTGTGAGTATTTTTGGTCGCTTACTAAAAGCTATGAATGGAGGATACTAGAAGTAAAGAGTTAGCACTATACATCAATTAAAATGTCTATCTATAGTATCTCTATTGTGCACCTAATCTATATGTAATCTAAAATTACATATAGGCCTACCACAAAACTGGATCACATTAGATTATAATGATAACATTTGTTTTAAGATTTTGGGGATTTTTTTAATGGTGAAATCCAATCAACAATGACTTGAATGAGCAGGTTCAGACTTGATCTTTTAGATTTTATAGCCAATCAATGCCTTCAGGTACACGTCAGACCATATTTTCAAAGTATCATTCAATTTTTAATAGTAATAATGTAGTACTTGACCTTTAGTCCTTATCAAACTACCCCATCATTCATTCGTAATTCTACATGCAGCCCTAAAAAAAAAAAAAAAAAAAAAAAAAACACCATATCTTCGGATATGTCTGTAATATCCTTCTTAAATATATCATAAGATGAATATAGCTCTTTTTGAATGCATGCATCCATAACTCGTCATATGCAGGTCGTCTCGTATATATTTTTTACATTAATTCTGCTGATACTAAGACTTCAGTGGTGGTTATGTTGGGGATGAGATGCACTGTAGTCCGACCCCCCCTCTCCGGTTGCTGAGCATGGTATGATCCTCTCAAGAAGTATCTCCAATTCTCCCTCTGAAGGGCTAATTTATTTCTGGGCATAAAGTATAGCTGCACGCCGACGGCTGACGCTCCGTGTCTGTCTTGTATCTGAAAGAGGCTTTGAAAGAGCGCAAAGCTGGACCCGTACAGGATGACCATGTACAAGGGGAAGCGTCGCAATCATCGCTGTAAGTTGCACGGCATCATCAAGGTTTTATGGTAATTCGAGGACTGATTTTTTTTTCTTTGACGCCGATTATGTGCTTTCTGGGTTTTTTTTTGCAACACAGATAAGTTGCACATGTTTGATCGTGATGAATGTATAGCCAGATGCGTCCCATTTGTCTTTAATCGGAGTGCCGGCCTATTAAGTTGTTAATTCGACTGAAATATGGTTTTACGCAGCCGTAGTTTAGGGCTGTCATGCCAAAGTTAAGGGTATAACCGCGACCGTCTGCTGGGGTGCCTGTAAAAGTACATTAATTATTGATCTTGCCTTTTATAGCACTGTGGTCTCAGTAATGGCTTCTAATTAGTGGGGTTTCTGCTTTCCATAAAACCAAATAAACTGCTGCGCACTGCCTGATTATTTTGGCATCGGGCTATTATTTTGAAAAGCCACCCTTGCACCTGTTCTGTTGTCTGCTGTAATGTATTCCTCCTGCTTAAGTGTGCATACATTATAATGATGCTTCAAATCCCTTGACCTATTGAGTAGGTTATAATAATGGAATATGGTCATTTTAGCTCTTCATTTTTTTGACAGGTAATGATAATTTATTGCATTACAGTATATCATAAATGACTAATTTTCATAAGAGCTTTTAATGTAAAAGACCATTTCATTTTCATGTAAACTACATGTGATTTCAACATAAAGGTAGGCTTCCTCTATCTGAATTCCCTGAAAAAAATCATATATATATCAATAAAGATGATAGGGGAAGTCAACAAGCTTGGGCTTATATACTGTAAGATATACTCATGGATGTTTAAACTCTTAAACACTGGGATTGAGATCTTCTATTGTTAGTCTTGGATGTCAGATTGAGCACAACAACTGAAATGAGAACAACAGTATTTAAATGTTATTCTGCAGACTGGAGCTTATCATCTAATAAGAAGTACTGAAGACCAGAGCACCAAACACTAGCTTGTGACAACTGTATGGACCAGCATGTGTTTGTATTTAAAGCATGAAGACAATACATTATAATCATGCCACAGAGGTGCACTGTTATGCTATTTTTGCTTTCCTCAAAAAAAAAAAGGTGCACTCAGGAAATTGTAAAGGCAGCAGATCACAATAGACCTTAAGGTCATACATGCAATGGATCTTAGGCTTGCTAACCAGTTAGTCGGAAAATACCGCAAAACATCCTGCAAGGAGAATTTTCCTTACAAGATTATTTCTATTGTATTGTGAAATTATAAGAATGCACTTATTTTGCAATCATAGGTATCCCTTGATTTGACTGCCTGTGTCCCATGATGTCCACATAGTGTTGGTCTGTGACACATCGCCCTTGGTTAGCCTTAGTAAGGCAGATGTACTCAGTTCAAGAGAGAGACCAATATGCAAAATATGCTGGTTGTAGAGGTACCACTCCACAGGCTGCAAATAGATCGCACTGCATAGTCTTCACTGTTCTCTGGGTGCACTGATTGTACGTAGACTAAGGTGGATGGAAGCTCAAATTTGGACTCTGAGCACAGAGGAGTGTCAAGAGGAAGAGCAGGGAAATAAATTCAGAGCTAGCAAGAAAGAGGACAAGGGAGGAAGTGGAAAACCCAGTGAATCCGTGCACCGACTCAAATTGGTGAGGAGGTTGTTTTAGAGGTTGTTTTGCACTTTACCTGTCAGCTATTAAGCTAGAAAGACTCCCAGTGACTGTGGACTAGACCTTAGCACCATGAACTTGAACAAAGAGGTCTTGAAGGTTCAAGCTCCCATCTTGCAGAGAGGGGAAAAAAATAGCTGGTGCTGTGAATCATATAATAGAAAAAGTATGAAGCCTCTATGAATATCAGCACGGTTTATTGCAAAGAGCATGGAATACTACTTTTTTTGTGTTGTGCAGAATTTAAATTTGGTGTGTGCTTGTGTGGAGGGGGACGGTGACAGTGATATATTATGAACTTTAATATATGGGTTTCAATGTATATTGAAAAATTTAGAAATGCTGGAATGCTGGATGTGAATGACACATATTTGTAAGACGTTTACATCAGTGTAACTGAAAATACCACTCATTTCTGTCATGCACTTGTTCATGCATCATGGAAACCCCATCTAAATTTAGGGCTTATGTTCTTTTCACTCCATGCTCTTTATATGGTGAACATGTGTGCTTGTGAGCATGTTTACACTGTTGCACTGCAATTAATCTGGAAAGGAAAACCTCTCGGCTGCTTCCATGTGATCTGATTGCAAGAGAGAGAGAGGGTATTTGAGTTGTAGACCATAAATATTTAACGTTTTGCAGCTCAGGAATCTTTTGACATCAAATCGGCTATCAGACTTTCTGCAGCATTGGGATTTTTCTTTCTTTTTCTGTGTTTTTTTGGTCTGTGTCTGTGCACCTGTGCGTTTGCTCATCTTCAGGCCAGGAATCCTTTGAAGCATCGGACGTTCAAGTCGACACTGATCAAAAAAAGTTGATCAAATAAGAAAAAAAATGATAAACTTCCTTTAGACGCACCCTTGAGTCTTTCTCCGTGTGCTGCAGCCCTGTAGATGTCTGGTCCTGGGCTCTGGCTGTCTCAATCGAGCAATATCTGTCGTGATTTAGAGGCTGCGCTGCATGACAAATGAATGGCACTGTCTCTTTCTCAGTGCTACAGATGTGAGCTCTTGCCTGTATGTCTGCTGTGCTGCTGATGGTGTGTGTGTGTGTGCGTGTATGTGTGAATGAATGTGTGTATATGTTGGATGGGTAGGTGGAGGGGGGAGCGGGGGCTACAAGAGCCAGGCTGTTGCATCTTCTGTCAGCTGTCCCCTGAGTACCTCAAGCCATGTGTCAAGGACATTTCCATGTGTGTGTCTGCGTGTGTTTTTCTGTGTTGCCTGCTTGACTTCCCTTCAGCTTGGCTCCATTTTTGCCCAAACTTTCTGTTTGTGTGTCCATGGCAAAGAATACAAATTATGCACCACACAGGCCTCAGTGGAGCTGTATAGTTGACCATTGTACTCCTCTTGAATAAGCAATTATAGTGTATAATCCATTCCAGATTAGAGCTGGGTATTATATATATCCATATTATTTTGATATTATCTGGGATTTTGGATATCATAATTTCATGACATGACATAAATTTTGTCTTTTCCTGATTTTAAAGGCTGCATTACACTAAAGGGATGCAATTTTCTTGATTTATTAGACTGTTCTAGCTGTCCTGTTTCTTCCTCTACCTGCTTGGTTGGTCATCATATCCATATTATTACTGCTTATTTATCGGAAATTCCTTGTATTTAAATGTCTTAAGAGAGCACAAAGAGACCCTACAATAATGTCACAATGTCGATATCAAGGCATTCAAAGATATCATGTTATTTGATTTTGTGCACATATCGCCCTGCCTTATTCCAGGTCATTTAATTAGATTAGATGCAGTAGCTAAAATGTCCACTCCTAAACAACCACCAGCCCATACACACAGGGATCTAAGGGTCTAAGAGTTTTGACTCCACACTCAGAGAGCATCATCAGTGTTTGACCGGGACCAGGTAACAGCATCACACTTCACTCTGCCCTGGAAATGTGATTCTATCCATCAGAAAGGGCCTAATGAGTAGCCTCTGTCAATGATGGAGTAACGTAACACCGTAAACAAGATGTTGCTCCCCCAGAGTCCTCATCTCTCTCCTCTCACCATCTCCACTTGCCTGGAGTGGTGAGCAAAAACTGGTTGAAGGGTCGCACCAATCAGTGTGACATAAACACGGGCGCACAATGAGAAAAATACACACGCATACACACACACTCCTGCACGCATACAACCACAGATGCTTGCACGTACTGTAAGGACAAAACAACACACCGACCGTAAAAAAATGACACCTTATTATTCACATTCTTTTGTGTAATAAGTTTTTTTGGGGGAAAAAAGTGCAAACTGTAATATTTTGGGTCCCACAGGGAAGCAGCAGAATATTTAGAGCAGCAGGCTTTGGTGAATGACATGTATTAATATTGGATCTAATGTGAATAGGTGACAGATATGACTGTACCAGAATAAAAGTGTGAATAACCGAAATGAGTGTCTGTCAAATGTCATTGCACGTAAACCGAGATAATTAGAGAATTTGTGACATCTTGCTCGCTCCCTCCCTGTCCCGGCATCTCGCTCTCTCTCACACACACACACACACACACACACACACTCATGGACATGCATTCGCAGACATGCACGACATGGGTTTCTGAAGGACAAGAATATAGTTTCATTACGTTTTCATGCTTATAGCCCTGTAATATGCTCTGTGAAATTTCTCTCTATCAGTCATTCTCTTTATTTCCTGGTTGAAATTAAATATAAATGTCTTAGTGGGAATTCTAAAGCAGTGTGATGTCAGAGCCACTCAAAGATCTCTGTTGTAGGTTCAACACCAAAGACTGACGGAGGGCCTATTTTTAGACCCTGCGCCAAGCAGTGAGGAAGTCGTCGGCGATAAACACTCTGGATAACCTGATTATCAACGGTTGTCATGACTGTTTCTTGCCACAGAGTATCAGGGGAAACACTTGTTCTAAATGTTTATGTTTGTTTTCCGCCGCGCGCTTCACTCCCCGCCGCCAATGCTATTTCACAGGTTAGCCTGGTGGCGCCTTCCGCACCCTGACACATTTATCCATCCGATGGCCTGAATTCTTCTCCTTTTTTGATACAGTGCATCATTGTTTACTCAAGAGATGCGCTGGGATTTTTTTTATTTATTTATTTATTTTTTTTACAGATAGCACGGAGAGATGTGATCTCAAAGCGATGCCGTGCCTTTATCTGTTTTGCCGGTGCCTGAAGGGTCTGCGGATTATGAACTGATCCCCTTGGACTCTGGTCCACACTGCTTCGGAGACCCACTGAGGCAGGGCAACAGATTGAAAGTCACGCCTCTGAGTTTGCAGAGTGAAGGATGTGCTAGCAGTGCAGAGTTTAACAGAGATGTTCCAGTTGTGTAGGGAAATGAATGTTTATCGAAATCTGGCCTGTATTGTAGAGTGCGCTGCATAAAATATCCATCTCAACAAGACATCCCATATTCAGCCTTAAAAAAAATCTTGTTTTTCTTAAAACAAGTGAAAAAAATCTGCTAGTAGGATGAGGTAATGCCACTTGTTTCCAATGCAGTTTCACTTATTTCAGGATTTTGCTGAAACAAGACAGAATAAGGCAGATCAGCCCACTAATATCAAGAAAATGACATTTGATTCAAGAAAATTGGATTATTTGATCATCCCACTGGCAGATCTTTTACCATGTTTGACTAATAACAACATTTTAAGATAGAGATTTTTTGCAATGTGAATTGGATTTATATGTTTAACATTTTGAGACACAGGGCATTGATATCTAGCCAGTGAATCCCATTAATGTGTCTGGTGACAGGAAACAGAATCTGTAATGGAAATGGTTGGGAAGAGAATAGCTTGAATTAGGAGGTAAATCGCCATAGTGAAGTCACAAACATACAGTAAATGAAGGTGTCTTACTTCCATAATGTGATCTATTTCCGCCTGTAACAGGATTCTGAGGTTTAACACAATGCAGGACTGTTGCAAAGGTGGTGAGTGGGACCACAGCAAAATAGGGCAGTGAAGCCCTGTGCATACTCAGTGTAGCTGGTGAAGCAATCTGCTGTGAAATGCTTTGCGGGTGATGTGGAGCTGTCACAAATTACAGATTCCTCAGAATGAATAAATTATTGCCACCGGGACGCCACAATTGTGCAGAAAAAAGAAAACGGTGTTTTTGGGGCTGAACATCTAAAAATGCACCGCTGTGCCATGTTGCCACTTATGTCACTGTGAAAGTCGGGAATTTTTATATGATCGAAGGGGCGGAGCATTGGTTTATGTACGTTTACTGATACATCGTTAAATAAACACTAAAAAATACCATTTTCTGGACAGTAAAAGTGGCATTTGTACATTAAAATGCAAGAAAATAAACTTGTACTTTTTTGGCATATGTCATCAAATAGCTGTGTATTATGATACGGAAAATTAGCAAACAAGGTCATTTTTAATGTCATTGTGATTTTTACAGTAAGAACAAATGGGAGTGAATCAAAAGAAATGGCCCATTTAATGAATTGCAAAATTTTGTCCAAGCTCAATGCAGAGTAATAGCAAGTGTCAACTCTAATTGTGAATTAGAATAGAAAGATGTAAATAGCCATATTACCTCACTTTGAACTTTAGTAGGTGGTTGTTATGAGTAGCCCTGCTCTGTTTGATGTTGGATGTTCAAAGGTCTCAAGAACAACACCTTTGATATGCAGATAGTTCCCCTGTCTCCACACCACTCTTTTGCCATGTGATTAGACAACAGCCATCCCGAGCCTCTCTCTGCTGCAACTCCCCCATTTTTTATTTTTTTTTTGAGAGGTATCAGTAAACAAGCTGTTTTTCTGCAGGTGTTGAAAATGTCCCAGCAGTGCTTCAGGAAAAAGCTAAATGGTTATTTCAGTATGAAGGGACCGCGGCGTCGGCGACCTTGATTGAAGGCTCCGCAGGCGCAGGAAAGTAAGAATAAGAGTAATGTCTCAGAAGTGACGTGAATGAAATGTGACGTCTGAATACAGTAGGAAGCAGGAAGACTTTAGTGAAAATGAATGCCTGTCACGGCACAGCAGGGGATCCATAGTGAATGACATATCTGACTGTAATTCAGACTAAACTCTTTGGGAAATATTCCAATTATGTAGCCAAACTTTTTCCAATACTGCAGAAAATCTCCATTTAACAAGTCATTTAGTCTCATTTTCAGGCTTATTGAGTGAAAAAAATCTGCCCATGGGATGATATAATCGAATGTTAATCAACTTATTTAAAGACCTTTTTTTAATCAAGACCACAAGTATCATTTTCTTGATACTAGTGGTCTGATCTGCCTTATTCTCCCTTGTTTCACCATATTATTAAAGTTGTACCCAGAAAAAATCCTGAAACTGCATTGGAAACAAGTGGGATTACCTCACCCCACTGGCACATTTTTTCCGCTTAATTTAAGAAAAACAAGATTTTAAGACCAAATGTGAGACTAAACAACCTGATAAAATAGAGCTTTTGCAGTGTAGAGTGTATATATATATATATATATACATATACATATATATATATATATATATATATATACACACACACACACACACACACACACACACACACACACACACATATACA
>OMKZ01019104.1:0-13679 GCA_900302535.1 Neoniphon sammara
CCCTTCTTCTACCAAAATCCCCCAATCCGCTCTCTCTCACTGTACTCCTCACACTGTATCCCTTCCAGTTCCCCCACCAACCTGCACTTCTCCGCAATGCAGAGCAAAAAGTAATCAGTTGGCTTGAATCTGTCTCCAGTGTTTCATATCAACTTAACACTGTCATGAACACAAAGCCACATCAACACATAGAGGTTAATTGTCGGTATTGTTGTTTTACACTGTTTTTAATCCTTGCTTTATGGAAAATACTTACTATTCATTTCTCCATACTGATAGTGTATATCCAGGATATTGCTCTCTGCTAACTTATTGTGCGGCCATTGTATTGCCTCCAGTTAGGGTCCATTTTGATTACTGGTGCTGCTGGCACAAATCCAGCTGGGTCCTAATGTGTTACAGTACCTGTCTTTGTTTTCTGTCCTGACGGAGCCTGCAGAGCTGCTCCTACCCAGCACAGTAGGGGTTGTCATGGTAACCTGCAGCCGGCTAAAGAAAGGGACTGTTGACGGATGGTTTTGGACTTTCTGGGCTTGACACCACACCCCTGATCCCACCAAATGCAGAAAACACATTCCTACATTACAATCCAAATCGCTAAACATACCCGCTTTCGGCTCCCTGGAGAGGTCCCCCGCGTTGTGAGATGAGCCAGGAAGACGGAGCAGGATCAGATATTTTTAGCGACAGGGACTGAAATGAGAATTTCAAGGAATCTCAAGTGCATGTTGTAGACGCTGACTAGCTATCTTTCTGTTACTCCTCTGTCATTTCTCCGCTCTCAGTGCCTTTTGTCCTCCCTCTTTACTTCTATTCTCTGCTCGTCTCTCTCTTGTCCTTTCCCAGAGGGCGTGTGTAGTGTGAAAATGTGTCGTTCTGTGATTGTGGGCTGAAACTGAGACAGCATGTACATGCTGGCATAGTGGAAGTGTGTGCATGATCTTGCAACATCGTGCAACATTTGCAAGGCTCTCTACATTGTCACTTCCCATGGAAATCTATTCATTTATAACTGCACTGACAGACGTTCCTCCCATTGCTTCCTTCGACACACACATACACACGCATATACATGCACACACACTTTATTATTTATTCAGAGGACCCTCAAGTACGCCACGTAGAAGCAGTCACATCGAATAATGTTTGAAATCTGTTTAATTCCGTTGTTGGAAGCCACATAAGTTGAGTCTCCTTATTGCCGATCCTTTTCCCCCTCCTACCTCTCCTGAATTACACAGTAACATGCACTTTTTCATGCTTGTTTCACACCTTGTGGGGGAAGAATCGTGATTGACAGGGCCTGTATCAGAGTCTCCTACAGAGATCTCTACAGGACACCTTCACACACTCGCACTGTTTTACAATCTCGCTCTCTCTCTCTTTTTCTCGCACACTCACATAATTTCTCTCTGCGTTGCCTCTGAAATCTTCCTGGCTTGTAAAAAGTCAAAGCCCAAAATACCTGAACTATACATTCAGACATAAGCCTCTTACCAAAGCTAGGCAGATATGTAGAATGTTGCTGTTGCCACATGAAAGCCTCATAACTCCAGTTTTGGTGATGATCACTTTAACTGAAGGATCACATGACTTTCTATAAGTGGAGAACACACTACCATCCTTGGGATTATAAAACCATATCAGACCTCATTGCTTATACTAAAAAAAAAATCCATGATGGTGGGACTAAGAGCAAGGCTGCTTTTTCTTATCTTCTGATAATTTAACAGTTTGGAGATATGAGATTTTTACCCAGTAGCAATGAACTTTTTTTTTTTGCTGGTATGGCCTGCTTATATAAAGCCACAACCGAATACTAGGAAGGATGCAAGCTGGCCACCATAAAATGGGGATAGAGAAGTGCTGTAGCATCAAGTGAGTCAGCGGCAGAAAGAAAATTACAGTGTTTGAGTTTTGTTCTTCATACTCTAAAGAGCACTGGGTTGTGCTCAAGCAGGGTGTGTCATTAAACTTAAAACACACTCTGGTTATGATTTATTTAAAAAGCTCTCCAGATTGTTGCCTACTCCACAAATAAAACATGGCGGTGCTTGTCACACACCATAAAAACACACCAATCAACCTCCAAACAGTGGCACGTGGGAAGACATAGATCCCATCCAGTCGCTGCTAACCAAGACAGAAATTTGACATGCATGTGTGTGTGTGTGTGTGTGTCTGCCTGTTGGTTCGTCGTCGTGTTTGCATGCACATTGTTTTATTATCTCCCCCCTCCTGTCTGTTCCTTCATCTGCCTGGCTGTCTGTGTATCTGTCTGTCAATCTCGCTGTGTGCAGTGTGCATCTGCGCTGAATTTGGACAGCCTTCTGCAGGGTGTTCTCTGTGTAAGGTTTGTTTTCCTCTCCTCTGGTTTGGAAAGTATTCCTCCACTGTCTAAATCTGAGTGCCAGCTCTGTGAAGCCTAATTATCCCAAATACTGTGAATTCAGCTAAACAGGCACAAAGCACTGAGGCAGGAATATTTCATGACCCTCTGTAGCACATTTCATTTTGCAATCACTCCACTCACTCGCTCATTCACTCTTTCACTCACTCACTCTCTCTCCCTCTCTCTCAGACACACAAATACAGATTAACCCATCACTTCCGCAGTCCACCCAATAGTAATTAATTGTGTTAGAGAGTCATCCTTTCCTCTCTCAGTCGCCCTCTCCTAAGAGCTCATCAGGATTGTGTGGCGCGCCCAGGTAGTAAACGCTGCCAGTGGCGTTCTGTGGGAAATGGAGGGATTCTCAGAGGAGCGGAGCTGAAATAAAAGAAAGGACGGATCCAAAGTCTCTCTTCCATCAGGCGCCGTGACCAACTCTCAGCCAGGGGGGAGGATGTCAATCATTCAGAAGATTACATGGATTTGTTCCACACCCACACACGCGTGCAAGCAGATACAACACACACACACAGACGCACATGTGCACACACATATAAAGACACATACACACACACACACTCGTGCAAACACTTAATCATGCTCTTATGTTGCACGAGGCGCACACTCAAGCAGCAGAAAACATTTTTCATTCCATTAAATCTCGCCAAGTGCTGTAATGCCACATTTATTTGTGAACTTCAAAAAAAGGCTACACTGGTAGATTTCTTTTTTTTTTCACTAAAAGAACAGAAACATATTAATCTGCGCAGGGTGGGGGAAGGAGGCACCCAATCTCAAAGCATGCTGCAAACCCGTGATTGCTGGCATCCTGCAAAATCTTGTTGTGCTTAGGCCTATTTGCTTTGGGCAATAGCCACTGCAGTGCTTTAACAGGCATTTTGTGTCAATATTTGTGGAGATAATGATATGCTCTGTATTGTGAGTACAGCTGCTCACTTCAGGTTATCCCATAAAGGAGCTATGAAGTTGGGTTGTGGAAGCAGCTTAATCTAACAATAGGCTACTGGTTTTAGACGATGGAGCTTTGCAGATCTTTGTGATTTGTCTTGTTTGTTTGTAGTGTGCTCTTTAAAGCGTTCCCCTGCAGCCCAAGGTCATAATTTAAGTTTGCTCTCTTTTCTTCTCTCCCTGTGATAGATTTGCTTGTAATTTATTGTATTGTTCTAATGAAATGGACTGGTTTTAAGACGTGTGCGTATTTCTTCCGTTAAGAAGCCCCAAGGTTATGAGGGTTTGAACCACCACCCCAACCCAATCCACACAAACACACACACACACACAAAATATATGCATTGCGTGCTGTTATATGCTTGCCGACATACCTATCTGTTTTCAGGTCTATGTCTGTGCATGTGCAAGAAAGTTACCAGCTCCTTTCAACCCAGTCAAGCCTCAATAATAATCTGCTCTCAGGATTAATTAACATAAGACAAAGGCCATTCTTGTGTGTTACCAAGGGTTACACACCGCGCTGAGAATAATCATGTTGCTATGCGATTTGACAGCAGGAGAGAACAGAGGGATTTAAAGAGCTGCTCCTTCTCTGTAACTTGATAGTGTGGGAGTTATTCACCTCATTGTTCCAATCCTGGTTAATAGCCCTCCTACCATCTGTTCCAACTTCAACCAGCTTGTCATCATCTTAGTTTGCTGGCTCACAAGTGAACAGCAGAGTTATGCCAGTTTTACATGAAAAGGTCCTCTCACTCTGCCTGGCTAACATTAGCAAGTCTTTTTCAAGAGACTTGCAAACACGCTCGGTTGATTGCTCTTCGCCCTGCCAAATAAAACCGCCGGAGGAGAGTTGTAGCTACATGGTCTACATGTGAGATCAAGGCTCTCAGCGGGGGAGAGCATAGGTGTTATTTCACATGAAGAGCGTGATTTAGATTTAGGTTTGGCTTCACTTCACCTGTAGTTCATGTGGTAGAATTAAAGATCGGGCTCTAGTGAGAGGTGCAGGTAGATCTATGTAGGCAGAGCACAGGCTAGCATGTTTATGATTAAATGTTCTGATGTTATGCTGAATTTAATGTTAAACACCGCACAAAAACATCTGTCGAACATGTGGATGTTGCTAGATAATCAGGGACAGGGACATGAAACCAGATGACGAATACATTATCAAGATTGGGTTAAATGATGTCACAGTGTTGTGCCTGTACTGCTGTGTTTTTGTGAATAGGGGTGAAAGTGCTGCTATTGCTTTGCTGTCCATTCCCTTTCTCCACCCACAGACAAACATATGGGAACAAAAAGGGGGTCCTTTTTGCTGTTTTTTAATATTTGTCTTGGATGCATGTTATTGTCTTTAATCAGTCTTTAATCAGATTTTGGCAAGAAAGTATTGAAACTTAAAACCTGACTTAAGTATGCGATAGTCTAAGTGGTGGTAGTGATGTTGACGGTAGGTGTTTGTGATAATGATTAAAGAGTTGGTGTTTGTTGTAATTGGAGGTGATAATGACGGCTATCTTTGGGCTCCACCTTACTTTCTGTCCCGGGCCCGGGGAATTTTAGAGCTTTTCAGGGTAGTGCTGCACTTGGATTAGAACGAGGCAGCGGGAGGCCATCAACAATTTCCTGTGATTCCCGGGGAGCTCAGTGGAGACTTCCTCTCCAAGCAGGGGCGGCCGGCAGCATGAAATTCCCAGATTGAAACTGATCTCTGGGATAAACTAGCAGCATGAGGGAGGTTGATAACCAGAAAAAAGGGAGAGGAAGCTGCTTCTTTCTGACACACAGATACATAGTTGTACGGTATTTTTCGTTTGTACCTTTTTTTATAGAGATCATTGTTTAATACATAATTGAGTTAGACAGACATAAGATGCTACAACAAAACCTGTGTGTGAGTGTGTGTGTGTGTGTGCGCGCAGGCATCTATGCATGTGTGATCACACACAGAAGGTCCCTGTTTTGTAGGTACAGCATGTAGCCTTTGTAGAGCCTGGCTGTGCACAAATACCAAGCTGAGAGTGGCTGTTGAACTTTGGAAATGTCAGCCGCTGCTCCTCACAGACGGTGCTATCAGTTCATTCCTCGGTGTCCTTCCGCCCTTCCTTGCGCGTGCGTCTTCAAACTTCCTCCGCGCCGAGGGTGACCTACCCAAATCTTTTGAAATTGTGTCTGGGTTGCGGGAAGGATGCATGTCCTGGGTTCAAGCACAAACAGAATTTTAAGAATAGCCATGTCAGTTTTGCTCTGAAGACTCCCTTACATGTGTGCCACCGGTCAAGGTCAGGGCATTTGAGAATAAAGTGCAGAGTTCTCGGTGCTGCTGTGTGGTAGGTGCAGAGAATATTAGATCCTGGCATCCCTTTAAAACAATTTCCTCCCATTCTCTGCACTGGGCTGTGAAGAACTGTCCATGGTGCTGCCATCCAGCAGGATTAATGAATTCACACCCAGTGCCACTGCAGTTTACCTTACTTCTCTTCCTCATAATCCCTACTGTAGTATTTTATTTTTGCACAATCAAGCAAGAGCTGTACAAGAAGGAATAAACTAGTGAACAAATTATATGGGTGAGATCAGAAGAGGCCTTGAGGCTTGTGGAGACATCTCACCTAAACAAAAAGACAAAATAAAGTAATAATAAAGCCAATCGGAAAACAAAACCCTCCTTCAGCCACACCATCATTATACTCCATCATCACGCTTCTTTCACAGTTCTACTCTCAGATGCCCAAGACAGCGGTGTCTCTCCGGTGTCTTTGACCGTACTGTAATGTACTATATGGCGTGACGGTCTCATCCACTGTGTTGTTTTCATGAAGCGAGGCGGCAGCGTGTGATTGGCCCTTTTGAGAATGCGACTTCAGAGGAATGCAAACTAAACATGTGTATAGTATTCTGCCTGGAGTGTGATGTCCTCATGCATACTATTACCGAAGCTGCTTTGCGGTGGCCTCACATGGGAGGTGAGAGAGGCCTCTTTATGTCTTCTCTAATTGGCTCACGCCACGGCTGATGTGGTGATGAAGTCATGTAAAATAGTGATAACATTGTTCACCTTCTCATCTCTAGCCCACCAATGATTTTGAATTTGTATCATTTCTTAAATAGCAAAATGACACTCTCAGTAACCTAAATGATACCGTGCCTTTTTGTTACTATGTGAAATATCGCTGTTTTCCTGTTACTGAACACTTGCCTTTTCTGCTGAACCAAACAATAATCTGTCAGTTCATGGAACAAAGACACTTTTGGCACTTCAGTGACCATGACTTGAGCGGATTATGTGAGCTTCGTCCCCCACATATCAACTCTTAGCAAGCTGCCGCTGTTGACTCCTGAACTCCTTTTATACCCAACCACATTTCTAAATAAAATAATGTTATTGCCATCCTCCTCTCGTTCCCTCTCACCTTTTTTTCCTCTTATGAATACCTGATCTCCAGGGGCGGCTTAGGCAGGTCTTGAGTGCCCCCCTGTGTTCAGTGCCATTTATTTGCTTTCAGAGGAGTACAATGGTTTGTTTTGTGCGCTAGTGACATGAGAAAATCAAAACATTTTTCCCTGGTTTCCCTCTTCTAGTCTGTGTAGGTGTGAAACACCTTCACAAGGCCTTTTTGCACGCTGTCTGCTTCAGTCATCAGTAGGTGTTCCTCTGCTTTGGTTTGGTGAGGGTGCATCAGGCAAGAAAAGGTTTCTCACTTAAAAATGCTCTCATGCGACCACCTTTGACATGCGGTGTATTCCTGGAGCTGTGTCTGTGTGTGTGTCTTGTCACAAACAAAATGATTCAAAGTGCTTCTGTTGATGTCTTAAGGCGCTGATATGTTATAATAACACTTTTTTTTTTTTTTAGCACAAGCAAGCTGAACTGTTGAGAATGACAGCACACTGTTTCCTGTCTTTGCAGGAAGTGCTTTGAACCTGACGTGCCGGGCGTTTTTTGGCTACAGCGGCGACGTCAGCCCGCTCATCTACTGGATGAAGGGCGAGAAGTTCATAGAGGACCTGGACGAAGAGAGAGTCCAGGAGACCGACATCAAGTAAGGAAGCAAGCTGCTGGAGATGAAATCACTACATTGGACATGATGAGGAATTGAAAACCAATCAGACAAACGATCATGCATTAAATTTAATGCCATTGTGTTCCAGTATGTTTTATAACGGTGAAAAGTGTCATAATATTGTGTCCAGTTAGAGATGGCACTATAAGAGCCTGCAGGGCCTCGGTCCTGCTGCATTGTGATGCCTTTTTAATCAGTTGGGGTCTTTGATGAAGTGTTCCCTAAACTGTCATGTCCGCCAGGTCCAGTTTGATGGCGAAAGTCGGGGATTCTGTCGCTCGAAACGCCAACCCTCCTTCATCACTCTCACGAGCTATCTGCTGCCTGATTGTCAGCACAGGAAGTCCAAACACATCTGATTTGTTGGCTTGTCCTCACTGACACACTCTTGGCAAAACCGTTGTAAACAAGCCCATGCCCTATTTTTTTTTCTCTCTGTAGTTTGAGCATGTCTCTTCGCTAATCTTTTGCACCAGGGATCGATGTACTAAATTTTGCTGCGCTCTCCCTTTGTATTGTCTTCTACAGCTGCTGTACATGAAATAATTTATGTGTGTATATGTGGTTTTCTGGTGTAACAGTGTCCTTTCTTTATCTTGCTGTGTCTTCTCTTTGGTGTAATATAGTAAAGCGTGTCGAGCGAGCCTCCCTCTCAAGGCTCTGAGGCATTTAAAACAAGTCCATTTCCCTGTCTTTCCCTCGCTGCGGTGTAACACATTTAAACAAGTCCATTCCCTGATCCATGTGCATGTTTGCCATTAGGGGCCAGGCGCTGTTTGGAGAGACTGCAGCTCTGGGGAGACAGCCCTGTCAGATGGTTAACAACCGCCATTTTTCACACCGACGCCACTATCGCTATCGCCCTCGCTGCAAACACCTTTAGCAGCATGCAGATGGGCCACAGGGAGCCGGGGAAGAGGAATAGAGGGAAGGAAGAGAGGAGAAGCAGGAGGGGAAAGGAGAAAGAGAGAGAGAGAGTGAGAGAGAAATTCAGGGAAGCAAGAGCAGGCAGGGAGGAAGTAGAAAGATATGGGGGGAAAGAGTAAGCGTTATGGAGGAAGGAAGTCATTGGGAGAGAAAGTAAAGAAGATGCATCAGTGATAGTGAGTTTGCATGTGCACTGACAAGAACATACCACAGAAACAGATCTCATTTTAACCACTGCTCCACTCTCTGCCTCCGTTTCTGCCTCTCCCTCCCTCCATCACTCCCTACTGTAGGATTCCCCCAGTCATCAGCTTGAAGGGCCATGCTGTCAATAATTCATACCGATATTTCATGCAGCGGATCAATAATATATTTGATCATGCATTCTTTAGTCTCGATGCCGTTACCCTAGGCTTGCTGTGATCCAGCCAATGGCTCAGTTTTACTCCCATAAAGACAGCCAGGGAAAGGGGTTGGACAAAGACGTGCAGCAGAGATAAAGAGAGAGGAGACTAAACATGAACGAATCTGTGCTCGCCCTGCAGCCAGGCTACCTCCCATTTTGGTGATACACTGGACATGGACATGTTTCCAAGGTTTAACGCTCTTCTCCCGGCCGGGCACCCACACACACTTTAAGATTGCCTGCTTTATTACCAATGCATCAGCAGCCAAAACTTAAGCCTAGAGAAGAGCACTCATACCTTAGGCTCTGAATTTCTGCAGGCGTCTATTTACCCAACTCTGAGCCTATTGATTCGGAGGAGTTCATTTCTATGGTAACGGAGGCCCATAAATTCTCATTTGCACAAGCCGGGACAGGGCTATTGTTGTTATCATAGCACGGATGACTGGACATTAGCATAGCACACAGAGATTAATAAATTAGCAAAACAAATCTAGCTCAGCATAATAAAGGAGGTGATCAATATTTTATTGACCCGGTTCAGTTGGTGGTTTGCAGGTGTATGTCGGATTGAATGAATAAAAGGAATGAATAAGTTGGAAATTGATCACTAAATGAGCAAACACAGTGGATTTGCTAATGAAGGAGTGCGAGAATATTGAAAAGAAAAAGTGCCTGCGGCCATAGTTTGGGAATACTATCACAATTTACTCAGTCGGGGGTGTCTCTGTATCGATAAAGAAAATCACCCAAAAGGCAAATAGAGGGTTTTACAAAGAGTTTTACAAAGAGTTACATGGGATTCTACAAACTCTGCAACACTAACATCTTTTTTTGCATACTAAGTTGGTCGCAATTCGACTGGGATTGTTCAGTCGAATGGTCCCCTTTCTCTCCAGCCCAGAGGTTTGTGTCTCTCCATCTTGTTTCCCACCTAGTTTAGGGTCCTCATCATCTCCATTCAGGGCTCAAGTTGACCAACAGCGGCCCGTATCCATCTAAGGGCCGTCAAGTCGTGTCGCAGCGAGCTTTGTTGACTGATAATTTGGGATAATCTGAACCGGGAGGCTTCAAAGTGCCCACCGCTCCCCGGAGAGACATGAATCATCCCTGTGCTGCCTTCTCCCACCCTCCACCCCTCCGTCTCAACAACGAACCTCGACTGAAACTACAAATACCATCGGCACCGCCTCACTCAGCCTCTTCGCACAAAGCCCATGATACACTTTCAATTACTGATGACAAATCTCCCCAACAAGCTGTCCTTATGTGCAGTTTATTGGCTTGAAGATGAGAGAAGAGAGATTCTTGAGAGCAGTCATTATCCCCCTACACAGTCAAACACACACTTTTCTTTTCTCTCTTCCCACTCCTCTTTCCAAAGCTCACATTTAAACCGTAGTAACACATAGATGATACGTGCTCGACTCTACACACACACACACACACACTCGCACAAACAGACAAGATCTCTGTCATTTGCTTTTTTGTTTGTGCTGAGGGTGCTGTAAAAGTGGGCTAAGTAGTGTGCGTAAGGTATGAAGGAGCATTATCTCCCCATTCTCCCCTTCATCAGGCTCAACCAGCCCAGCGGGGGACACTCATTTACTTTATGGAATATTACTTTCTCTCCTTCTCCCCGTTACCATGGCAGCCGCTATAAAAAGATTTTCTTCTCGTCGCCATTATTTGATCCCCCCCCCCCTTTGCCGCACACTCGGAAGAAGAGCCCTTATTGATTTTCATTTCTCATATGTTTGGAGTTGAGAGGAAGAAATTAACATACCATGAAGTACTTACAGTAGCACGCGGGGCTTCGCCGAGATGCGCTACTTGTTGTACGGAGACGCGTGCACGAGTTTTATCACCAAGCCCTAGTGAATTGTAACACAAGACGTGCTGTGATTGCTGCACCCTGGACCACACTCTTTTAACACCTGGTCATAAAAGCTTCACACACACTTTCCTGCTTATTTCGCTGCATTTATAAGTTCTTGTATATCAGTGTAAGTGAAGGGAACTGGCCGAATCAGAGCGTACCAGATCTCATCTATGCAGCATCCATCTCTGATACTGAGCTGTGGCATGAATGAGTGTTTTTTTTTTCTGCAGGGTTGTCAAGGAGCACCTTGGTGAGCAGGAAGTAGCCATTTCCCTGACTATCGACTCGGTGGAGGAGGGGGACCTGGGAAATTATTCTTGTTATGTCGAGAACGGCAACGGGCGTCGGCAAGCCACCATCCAGCTCTTCAGGCGGGGTAAGAGCTTTTCAACATAGCCCCACTGCGGCTTAGAGCGTGCACACTACAAACACTTCCATCTCAGAAAACTCACTTCTGACCTGGGAATCTTTTTCAACTGGGTAAAGGCAGCTTAATGCAGGTGTGCCCTATATACTTCCCTCCATACTTCATAAGATCTTTTCACTCAGGCGAAAGGCTGAAAGCACATACAGCACTCTCCTCAGCAGCATACATTTACTCTCCCCCTCTGATCTTTTTTTTTCTCTCTCTCTCTCTACTTCCATCCTTCTTCCAGCCATCCTTGTGTTTACCACCATAGCAATCTGTGTTTATGCTCCATTTGGTTATGTTGTTTTGTTGTTTCTTTCTACATGCGCCCCAGCAGCTGCATAGCTATTTTAGCTCTCTAGCATGACTTGTCTGAAGCTCTCTTCATGCAGTGGTTGTCACTTAGCAAAGAGAGGTAATTTGATGGCTGTTTAAACAGCAAATTGGTCCTCGGCTTTTCCCAACAGGCCAGTAAGTTTGGCATACATTTACATAGTAAGTCTGTGTCTGTCTCTCTCCCCACTTTTAACTCTGTCTCTGCGAGCGCCTTTTGTAGACAGCCCAATTCTGTTTGAGTTGTCTTTGTAGACTTTCCAGTTCCATTTTATTCTCTCTCTGAGGAGAGGGACACAAACTCAGTGAGATTAAGAAAGATTTTCAATCATCGTTAGCTAGGTCTCTCTCTCTCTCTCTCTCTCTCTCTCTCCCTCCCTCCCCTCATTATTCTGATGTTTATTTCATGTTTCCCCTCCCAGAATGCAGCACTCATAATCCCTACAGCAGGGCTGTGAGTCTCTCTGTAGGCTGCATTTCCTTCTACCTCAGAAAAAAAAGAGAGAAGTGGGAAGTGAGCGGGGTGAAGTAAAGTGGTGTCAGTGAAACAAAGATGACTTAAAGAGAGAGGAGGAATGCTGTTGATCTATTAATCTATGGAGATATCTGGAAATAACATATATACTACAATAAAAGGGTCAAAACAACAATGGGTGCCTTTCAGGGCAAGTTGATGTATATGAAAAATATATTTAGTCCAATATTGAGTCTTAAAAATTTAAAATCTAAATATGTGGTGAGATAACATCATAATAATAAGACAAGTGATGTTATCTTGAAATATCACTTTTCTTAGTAAGAAACAAAATGCTTGAAATAAGTTGTTTTGCATTGGAAATAGGTGAAATTATCTCACACCACTAGCAGAATTTTTCACGTAAAAATGCATTTTTAACACTCCATACTAGACCAGGTGACTCATAAAGACATATATTTTTGCAGTGTTTATAATCTGTGGTAGTATAGAGGCTGCATTGTGGTTGCTATGGCAGCTATTGGGTGTTCCTGTGCACGGTGACAGTGATATAAGGTGCACCTGCTCTAGCTGAGCCAGCCAGGTAAATGCTGCTTTAATACACAACATAACTCATTCCTCCCCGAGCTCGGTCTCCGGGGAGCGGGAGGAGGAGGTGGAGAGGAGAGACTGAAGAAGAGAAATAAATGGAGAGAGGGGTTAGAAGGGAAGGAAGAGCAAGCGAGAAAAAAAAGTCTGCAGCAAGAGAGGGGGGGACAGGGGTGTGATGGAGAGGGGAGTTAGAGAGATGAGTAAATTGAAGCCCCTCGTTTTAAAAATGCTTCCATCCATGTCCGAAACTGTCAGAAGTCCCACTGTGGAAGACAGCCAGTGTGCAGAGCTATGTTGTTGCCGTGCTGCTCCTAGAAAATGAACCCAATTTCTCATCATCTCCTATTTATCTCTTCTGTCTCCCTCTACTGCGCCCTCTCTCTTTTTTTCCCAAACTCATTATGAACCTCATGTCTCTTACCCCTAGAGATTGATACTGCTTGGCCCAGAGCTGAGCGCTGAAACCACGGATGATTGTCCAGCATTTATTGTAAATGTTAATGCAGCCTATTGTATCTTTATCCTGTGAGTTTAACAGGGAAGTTGTCAAGGAGGAAAAGTCAAACCTGGTGCAAAGTGACCTCTACTGGAAATCATACTGTGCTGGGCCAAACTTTTATGTATTCATAACACACAAACATCCAAACTGTTACTGTAGTTTAAAGTCACAATGAAATGAAAAAGGACTTTTCAGCCTGTTAGCTCATTTTCCATCCCTGAGTATTCACATATTCAAGAATAGATGCCAAGAAATTTACAAAATTTTGCCTTTTTGTATGTTTATATCAAAATCCTATTACTTCTACATCCTGAAACAGTAGATCTTCAGGTGACTTCATGCTGAGCCAGTAGGAAAGAAAAAAAAATTTCAACCAGTAAAACATTTTTGAGCAATTTGTTCAATTGCTAGCTAACTTTCCATGCCATAATTTTACCTGTATAGCAATTAAGTCCAAAGAATTTACTAAATCTAGATTTTTATGTAGTTTTTGAATCAAAATCCAGTACTTTTGCATCCTGGAAAACACTGTTTTTTTTGTTGTTGTTGTTTTTGTTTTTGTTTTGTTTTTTTCACACCCCTCCCAGGAAATAAAACTGACTTTGTCTCCTTAACTGATCTCCCATTTGTTTACACTTTTGAAAGATGCCTCTCTGTGTTCGGCCGCGCCCCAGTGCCTTTTCTTTGTTGATTTAAACCTTCATGGTCTCAGTAGTATTAATT
>OMKZ01019105.1:0-11868 GCA_900302535.1 Neoniphon sammara
TATATATATATGCTCCCATTTGCCTTTGGGTGAGAGGGCTCGTTAATAATTTTGTTATCATTATATCACAGAGCTATTGTTGTGACTTACTTAGTATTTTGGAAGCCATCCTAACTATATTTTCTGCAGCTTATTCTTGCTCTTAATGTTCAGATTTCCAAACCATATAATCACATTATAAGATAAAAGACCCATCGACCAACACACAATGCAGGCATAACAAAAATGTTTTTCACATAGCGTCATACATCAAAAATAAACTTAATAACTTAAAAATACGACTCAAACAAAATAAAGAGAAACTTTGCTACTGTTGAATTTTATTTATTTATTTATTTAACCTATTATAACAAACAAACTGTGGTTACTGGCTCCCTTGGAAAACTCTCTTGCAAAAATGAAATAAATAAATGAATAAATAAATTTTAAAAAATACTAAAACTAGAACAAAATTTGTATGACTTTTGTGTTTTTTGGACTAGAGGGTTAATCCAGTTGAGCGACTGCATTCTGGAGTCTTCAGGTGAGGGGAGTTAACACACAGCAACTACAACCTCCACTTACAGCCTTTGGTAAGTAACAGTGTGGTCAGTGTGTAGATTGGATTACACCTCAAGACGTGAATAATTAGATTGTCATGTAACCTTCAAACTCCCCGCCCCCTGTGCACTCACACTATCACCACTTCGTCATCCAACTCAGCACAGGTGTAATTGTACCTGGCAGAAGAGCAAACAAGCCAGAGGGCCACTCATCTGGTTTCCATAGCCAGAGGCTCCACCTGCTGTCCATACTGAATCTCCTATGGATTATACAGTATAACGGGAACATATACAGTCTGTAAGCACTTCAGAATTCAGTCACACTTTATTTTAACTGTCCATTGTATTGGACACCTACTATCAACCTGTCCAATGAAAATGCTCAACTTATATCAACAGATATTTCAATATTAGACAACTTTATTGTCCACCAAAGTGGAAAATTATTTGTTGGCTCATCTGGAAGTTTTGTTTAAAAGAACATCAATGCTTGGGTATAAAAAGATAAACACAAGGCATCACCTAAGTTAATAACTTTGTATCAGTTAGGTTCGGAGTTGATACTAAGTTGAATGTTAAAGTGATACTCTGAATTGCAGTCCAACCCTAATCATTATTGAATGATGTTCTAGTGGTGTGCTGGTATTGTTACTGAATAACACTGAATTATGACCAATACAAATAAACCCTGCAGCAGTTCTGATTTCCCCTCACTTAAGTGTGCTCTGACCAAACTGAACAATGATGAGGCACTGTTACCCATGCAAACATATTTCACTGCAGTCAAAATTTCAGCCACTAGATGCCAGCAAAATCTAGATTTTCTGCCTGAAAACTATCCATGGTCCTTTAAATACTTACATATGTCAATGAAACTTCAACATAAGTACATCTGTTAATTACATGTAAATGACTCAGAATTCAAATAGTTTCTTTTTTAATTTAAGCACATACCAAAAGTTCAATACAAAATGTTGAATGGGGCTTATACCATTGATCTGTAAAGGTTGTGCAAAGCAGCAGGGAGCCTTTGCTGCTTGTGCTGCTTTTGGAAAGGTCAGTCATTGGGCCTGATATCAAAAGCAGAGTTTAATATTCTGTAAAATGAATGTATTCATTGTAATTTTGCTTCACACACACACACACACACACACAAAAAAAGGATTACAGAATTACAGTTTTGGTAACATCTGTAACATCCCTAGCAGGGATGTCTGTGTCTTTGCGTGCTATGCTGGCTGTGACACTCACAACTGCCCCAAACAATAATTCTTGTCTCATTCCATTTACAGGAGTGTCCCTGACTTTATATGATCTAGCAAATACTATATATCAGCTAGTCCCAGCTTTAGTACCGGTGCTAGATAATTTTAACATAATTTGAAATATACAACCATTTAAATCCTACTGATCTAGCTTTACTGGGCTCTTTCTCATGTTGGGATTAAATAGTGATGCAACAGGAATGCAAATGATTGTGCTCTCAAAATTTCAAAAATATGCAATGAAAGAAGATGAGATGAGAGTATGAGGTTTATACTGTGGTGCAGGATCGCCTCCCTACTCTAACACAGTGCTGGCCAGAGTAAAGCCACATTAATTTAATGACAAAACCTTACACTGCTTCTTCAGCTTATACTAAAGTTCTGTCTAAAACCTTTCAGCCCCATGTTCTCTTATTCAACACAGTCTTTGCTGATAAGTTAAACTCTCATCACCCTCTGTCTACATCTTTCCCTTGCTCCAGTCAGCTTCATAATTACCTGCTCCCAACACAGCAGTAATAACAAAAAACAAATCTGTGTTCCTAACTGTCCATAGTAACATGGATAATTAACTCAAGAAAATAAATAACAGAGATAACCTACCTTTAACACTCCAGACGAATTCTATTCATGACAACCATGGGACCAAACCATGGGAATGTTATGCATTGTGATATTGTGGCACAACACAGTTTAACACCATTGCAAATAATGAGAAACACTCTGAATAACATCAAACCGGAAAAGAACATTTCCTAAAGAAAATGTATTGGTTAGCTGAAAGCGTCTGTACAGTAAGTGTGAATGTTTGAAAGGCTAACATGGTGAGTTCAGCAACCATTTAAAATTGCTCACAATTTGACCAGCAGATGTCACTAGTCATGACTATTATTATGTGTATGCAGGAAAATAAGAACAAAAGTGAAATGCCTGCAAAGCATAGTTTGTCAAAAACTTTAATATATCCAAATGTAGAATATTATTTGAATTACATTTCCAGAGACCTCTGTTCACTGAAAATAACCTTACCTTAAATTTGCATCCATTTCATTATTTCAGTGAATTATATCAAGACAGATGTGGGGTCTTGCACTGATTCACTAGTGGACTGACACTATGAAAGTATGTTTGTTTTTCTTTAATTTATTTATTTTTTCCATTTTTGCTGATCCTTTAGCAAATAGTCATCCACTAAAGTAAAAACACAGACAACATTCAAGTCAAATCTCTTTAATGAGAGTTTGTTTGACAGAAAAGTTTGAAAAACAGTAGATGAGGGAAAAGGAAAGGAAAGATGGTATTGCTGGTGTAATGTGGTTCATGGGCTTGTTAAGAAACTTTACTCTATGCACTATTTAAATGTCTGAGTGCAAGCATGCAACAAATGAATGAATGACTCAATCAATCAATCAATAAACAATAAAATAAATAAATAAATAACAGCATAATAACAGGATATAATAGGATATAATAGGATACAATAGTATAGTAATAGTAATAAATGGCAGTAGGTAATGAGGCCTACAGCATCTACAAGGACATGACATTATTTGAAATTGATAATAACATTTGACGTTTATTGTGCACTATATGTGGATCACAAAACTCAACTGTTACAACTGGTTTCTTTAAGATGAAGGCACTGTAGAATCTGTGATCACACTTCATAATTAGCGACTGCACCTGACTGTTTATCAAAACTTGTGATTAAATATGCTGATTTTCATCCTATTCTTTTTCTGTGAAACAGGCCTAGAGCATCATAAATGGGATTGCTGGGGCAAAGGTACAGTAACACAACTCTTGTAAGCCCTTACTATCATAAATAATTGTTAAATTGTTATAATGCATAAAATTATTGATATATAAATATACAGATTGTGTTTCTCATCAACAAGGTATCTATGGTTATATTCATCTACTGAACATAGTGTAGTGTTACCATAATTGATTATATCCATATGTTCAGCTGTAATCACCTATGGGAAGTCAAACTTACTTCTCCTTGATTTCTTGGTTTTGTAAACTTAATTTTGTTCAAATTCCTGCCATATTAGACACAATTATTAAACACAATTGGCATCACAGTATCAGGTAAACACCACTGACGCTAACCCTTCGAACCTGAGAGAAATATTTGTCTTGTGTCATGATCTCTGCATTTTACAAAATGATACGGTCCATAGAGAATCAATGGGCATTATGGTTGATTCATAGCAAAATGAAGTCTTAAACTGAGTGATAGTCCTTTAATTTGATCTCTAAATTCAGCTCAAACCACACTGACAATCACAATATCAAAATTCAGGGAGTGTCCAGTAATCACAGGTGGGTTTACCTAAAATAACTTCCCTTGTATTAGCATAATGTAGGCTGGTGGGGGATCACAGTGCAAACTTTTCAAGGCAGAGGAGAGTCTCATCACACACTGTTGGCAGAGGGATGTGGTGTGCTGTGGTGTTTCTTCCCATCACATCATAATAAAGTCCTTTCCCATTTGGCATGCTGGCCCGTTTGGAGTCAGTTGAGTCAGCTGATTAAACTCAGTTCAATCAGAGTGTCCGGCATTCATGAGTTTTCTGTCACATAAATACTTCTGGACCCAGCCACTGGGATTGAAATCAAGACGAAGGAAGCCCTGCAGCCACGGGTTCCTCTGAGCGCCTTGCACGAATTCGTCCAGGCTAATCTGACCTGCAGGACGTGAACAACAGGTGTGAATAGACTTCTTTACTGCTAAATAATGAGGAACCCTCAATGCAACTTGCATCAACTTACCATCTGAGTTTACATCAACCTCTTTAAAGATGCGCTCACAGACTTGTTCAGGTGTGAGGGTATCTGTGCCCGTTTCATCACACACAGAGCCCCTCTTTATCCTATAGATTATCTGAAAGAATAAAATCCAGCTATTAGACAGTTGGTAAATTAATCATGGTGAGAAATTTTGTCGTTTACAGTGAATCTGACCCTTACTTAAGTTGTTCAAAAACACTCCATTACTTTAAGATTTCAGTTTCATGAAAAAAGCAATACATGATAGTGTGTCCACTCATATCATTAAGCCTTCAAGTGATAATGATAAACACTGTCAACACATTTTAACAAATGATTTCAGTATTGGGCCATGATCCACCAGCTGAAAAGCATAAGATAAGCTGTTATTGTTAAAACTACTTATGCAAACATTACCTGATACAAATGTCTCTTTTATATATTTAAATCAAAATACAATTTTGTGTATTTCATGTATAACAGATTTATAGACTAGCAGGAATATACTTGCTCAAAATATTTCAGTTGTGCAATCCTGCTAAACCTAGGCTCTTATGCCACTAATTGAATTATAAGAGATCCCAGATTGTCGTTCAGAGCACCAGTTAAATGTTTACGCTAAGCTGGGCTTCCATGGCTTAAACTAAGTGAATATGCCTGTGCAGTGTTGAGTGTTGTGCAATAAGAACCAGCTAATGTGGGAAAGAAAAGGCCAAGTCATTGAACTGGGGCCAAATTAACAATGTTACATACTGTACATGTTTATGTAGGTGCTGATGGCAACATCCTGTGTGTTTAACTTGAAATATCCAGAGGGTTTCATGAGCCAGAAAAAAAAAAATAACTGAGACCTAATGCACATAATAAACCTGTACTTATCAGGACAGCTTTGTTTACTGATTTCATTCATCAGTTTTAGTGAGCCGTAAAGCAAACACTGAACTTATGAGGAAAGCTTTATTTACTGATTTCAATCATCAATATCAGTGAGTATACATTATTCAATTATCTGAACAACTCCCACAGTTCATTGCATTTTGATAATCAATTGATTGTTTGTCATTTATTAAATAGGGGGCTCTCAGTGAATTGCTATGACTCCTTATTTACAATTTATGTAAGTGGGGAGGAAATATCTACAAAACATATTGTATGTGTGAGTATGTTTTTGGTTTAAATTATATTTTACCAGTGCACAGAACATGATTTAACTCTCCTTTGTAAGACTTGAATCTATTAAAGATGGTTATGTGGTTGATCAGGTCACTTTACTGGCAGCACTGGCTGATGCTTTGAAAAGCACTTTGACACTGGACTTGTACCTTAAGGAAACCTCTTTTGCTTCAATCACAGCCTGGCAGAGCCTGGTCTGGTTTTACAACGTGCAACTTGAACCTTGAAACTTGAAATGAGGTTAGATGTGTTGAAGTTCAGTAGAACCATCCAAGTGAGAAGTGAGAAGCAAGACTTGGGTTTGCATCAATATTTGGAATGTTCAGAATGTGTCTGGTAACATAGCAACAGTCTAAGTCTCATTTGCACCCTGCAGCTAATTTCACAAATGTTACATTGTGTAACTTAAGATTTGTCTTTAAATCAAGACTCTCACCTTTACAATCTTCCTGAGTTCTTCTCTGTCCAGATGGCCGTTGTCATCACCATCGAACACCTTGAACGACCACCGTAGTTTATCTTCAAGTTTCCCTCGAAGCACAAGATGCAGGGCAGCCACATATTCTATGAAATCCATTGTATTGTCCTGAAGAGGGAAAACATTATTAGTGAAATCCGCATATTCAGTCTGAAACAGATGGCAATCCTTTAAAATAATAAAGAGTTGTTGAGTGGGGTAAAACATTTAGCACATCAGTGATAATGACTGTGCAGGATATATTGTTTTTGTAAGGCAATTAGCTTGAATGAATGGCTTAAATGGGACCCACAAGGAGTAACTTAATATCATTTATGAATCAGACTTTTAAATTACTTTAGATGTTCGAGTTAAACTTATGTCCTTCTGTTGTCAACCTTAAATACTGAGTATCATGAATGTGAATGTGAAAGCAAGATGTTAATTAATGAATAAAGTACTTTTCATAATAAGGTCATATTCATAAATGATTAAATACAGTTATCAGAATCATTACCCTACTACATATGTAGCTATAAATATAAATAAACACCCTAGGTAAACAATATGTTTGAAAGTGTGAGGGAAGATATCTATGCAAATGATTGTATAAAACAAAAACAAACAAACAAACAAAAAAAAGACATTGTAAACTGTCCAAATGAAATATAGGCATGTAAAAAAGCTATTAAATACACTATTGTGGTTCACATTGCCTGGGACTTTCATCAGAAATTTCCAGTCATGGTGGAATTGATACCTACATGATTCATATCAAATGCTCGGAAGATGCTGTCCATGTACTGTGATTCTGGCGTACCACTTTGTACTCCAAACATCCTCTTGAACTCGTGCAAGTACAAAGATCCACTGGGGCACTCCATGATAAATGATTTGTAGAGGTCCTGGATGTTGTTCAACTCTAGTTCCTCATCCTGCATCTGAATTTGCTGATTTTGACCCATGTTAAGTCCAAATGTGTCAGCACAATGAAGGCAAAATCTGAGGGAAAAAGTCACAATTTCCTTTTGTGCAATCAGTGTTAAAAATAGCCTGGTGAAGATACTCTAGTATAGTAATATCCCGAGGGAAAACTGCATTCAGAAGTTTGTTTTTAAATGAATAGTCGTTTCATCCATCTCATCGCTGCTGCTGAATGTAACATCAGCTCGGAGGTCAAGAAGTCTGAGCGAATGCTTGACCCATGTGATGCGAGAAGAAATTTATTTTTAGCCAAAGGCTTCGCCAATCTCACTTTAAAGCTGTAATCCAAATACCTGATCCTATCTTGAACTTTTAGTGACCCAGGGTCAACATCAAAGTGATCAGTCACGCCATTTCAGTTTCTAATATTTACAATGTGTTACTTACTGAAATGACAGCACTAACTCATAAGAGTGAAAAGACAGAGGGACTACAGATAAAAGAAAGCCTCTTCCTGGAGGTACATGTACAATAAAGATAACGTAAAATCTCACCAGGTAAATGAATCAATGGCTGCTCATGCAGTCAGTAGCTATGGATTTAATTGACTTGGACTATCCCTGGGCAAATCACCGGCTCTTCTTTAATTTTGGCAGATACTCACTAAGCCATTTTATTTAGTCAGGTCTTAAGTCTTGGCAAGATAAATTACAAGCTTAGCCAACTGGACTGTGTTTAGTAATATGCACTGCACTGTAAGGAATTGTAGCCTAGGAATAAAAAAAAATTCTCATCATTTCAACTGAAATGACAAGATTCAGCATGTTTTGTGATGTGTGTGTGATTAGAGTGCACTTATGGATCATATTTTGTATGGGAAAGCACAGCAAGCACCAGATCAGACCCATCAGGGGTACTTTAAGTTGATTTCCTCAAACCTCCCCTTGTCACACTGATTTCACTCAGCATACACTTGGCTTGTGCCTAACTATATTTCTTTATGTTAAACTAAATGGCACAACTTTATGGCTGTATTGGTCCAAAGCTGCACACTTGTATCACACAATCAACAGAGTTAGAGTCTTAGATCGGTTTGCCTGTGTACTGTGCTGATACAAGTCTTTTATTTAACACTGTCGTCATCCTCTTGTATTTTGTAAATTAGGCGATTGGTTTGATTGCCATTACATTTTAGGAGACACTATGAACTGTAAAGTACTTAGTTTTTCTTTAATGGGGAAATTAGTACAATGCCAGGTTTTAATGCTGAATATTTGCTTCAGCTTTTCCAAGGTGCTGGCCTTAAATAAATGACTCATTATTGCTTGTGAGCAAACTAGCAACAAATGTGGAGCCACAGGCAAAATCACAATATGTGAGGTAATAGTCTATCAAACTATAATAGAGTGTTAAAAAAGGCAAGTCTAAGGGACAAAGGCCAATTACTTTGCAGTTAGTCTGTTTTAGACTAGGTGAAAATGTTTTTCATGCTGGGAATTTAATTATACCTCAATACAACCTGGTTGATGAAATGCATCTATTTTCATTCTTTTTTAATTCTGCAATAACTACATGTATATTCATTCATATTTGTTCAATTGAAGCCATTTGAAATTTTGTGAATTCAGTAATTACTTGATACATATTACTGTGATGATATCAAGCTGTATTAAAATAGCAGGATCTGATAGCACGAACAACATAGATATCCATGGTTATATAACATCCATTCATACAAGCTATAGTGAGATAATTTGCCTAGTCAAATAACACTGACCAACATGTCAAAAGCTTTTGATGAGGATACAGATCTTCAAAGTGCATGTTAATTTTGGAAAAGATGATTTTTTTTTTTATTAAAATCAAGATCCACAGTAATCATCATAGAATAACAGCAACAGCAAAAATCTGTTTGAATAAAAATGATCAAGTTTAAAGTGGTTTAAAGATCACATTAGATCAAAGAATGAACAATTTAAATACTTAATGGAGGCACAGGGAATTACCTTTAGGTGGAGCTAAAGCCCAGGATCTTAAAAATAAACCTCACTGCAGAACCAACAGCCAGCCTGTCTCATGTTTTCTGACTGACATGGTGACAAACACGGGTGTAAATCTCCAGGGTGCAGGGGATGATGTGGGGTGGGGCAAGAGCAGGCATGGTGTGTGTGTGTGTGTGTGTGTGTGACAGAGAGAGGAAGGAGGCAGGCATCACAGTCTCTCTAGATACAAAATGGGTCCCCTCATATGTGAATTGTGTGATGTGACGTGTGCGCTACCATTTTCTCATCAGATCCACCTGTCACTGTGGAGAAGCAGCAGACGGACATTTTGAAGATGGTATTATCAACTTGAAGTCTGTGGCTGCTACATCACCTCAACCCCCCGCTTTACTGACTGCAACCCTTACAACTCATTTGCTGTCTTCAAATTGTCCTGAGAACTTACTACTTAAGAGTCTGAAAATCATAAGTATGATGTGACGTGTTTGAGTATTGAAGTGCATTTTGGAATCATTGTATTTACCTTGTTACAAGTTAGTAGCACATGAATGCCTCCTGGAAGTCATAATTACAGGTAAGAAATTCAATTTCAGAGTTGTGACATTTTTTGACAGCAAAAAAAAAAAAAATTGCTTTTTACTTCCACAGCAGAATTTCTGCTCTTCATTCAAGTAGAAAGGAAATTTTCTTCTTTTTTTAAATCAGAATTTGGAGTTGTATAAAGTTTTATAAAACCATAGAAAGGGAAGAATCGGCATGGGGCTTTGGTTGAATGCAAGTTGGAGAACTTCCGGGTGGTTCTCTTTGCCATGGCAACGGGTGTAACATTCACTGACATCACATCAGCAGAATGCAAGACTAATGGAAAATGTTTTCTGTTGTCAAAGGACTAATTAAAAAAAAAAGTTTACAACAACACAGCTGATTAAGATTACCTGACAATATAACTGGCTTACAGGTAAATGTGCTGGTTTTCTCCTTAACATTACCTTGAGCTAGTGAGGTGGAGATTGGTGTCTCCCTGCCGCAGTTTGATGCTGCTAATTCCAGCCTTGTGTCAGCAGTCTGAGCCGCAGCCACATTTTGTGGCTGAAATGAAATGGTTTATATCTGTTCAAATCACCTGTTTGCATATCTTTCATTACCAATATTTTTAATAATGTTTGTTTTGTTGCAGTGGAACTGTTATTTAATTGGTTTGCCAAAGATGACTGCCAGTTAGCTGCTGTAGAATCCTATGAAATGATTTTAATGACAGAAAGCCGAGAACTCACCAGGTGGTGAGTTTAAAATGTCTGTCATTAAAATCATTCCTATACCATGGCCATGCAACTCATTCCATTTCTGTGGAAAACAAACAAACAAACAGAAAAAAGTTTGATGCTTTCAGGTTGCTATGGTTACCCAATATTTCTGACCAGAGCACTTGAACGCTAATCAAGTTAGAAGCTCATACTTGTCAGTATTGGATGTTCCACTGCACTTGAGGGCATTATGAGTTCAAGTGATTTTGCTGGAAAACATTTTTTCTTTTCATGTTTGCTTCTTCATTAACAAACATAAGAAGCCTATTTTGTGGTACAAACTGATGTATCATTTTTTGAGGCAACAGTTGCTTGGTAGAAAGGGAGAAGTAGCTGTGTAGTGTAAGCTTCACTATGCAGAGGTGCACCAAGCAAATTTCTTAAGGATTTATTTAAATGAGAACCTTCAGTCTCCACTGACAAAAATGTGGAATAAACTCATAATTTATTAGTGCGCTAGGCTGTTGATGAGAACCATTTAGACTAAACCATCAAATAAAGTGCTTATTCCATATTTTTATGAAGGCTTAATGTGTGTAGCAACTCAGTCAGTGTCCTTGTACGCATAAGGAGTATGTATGTACACTGCAGTGTTTTAGAGGCATTTTCCTGAGGTGCTTAAGTTAAAGTTATCCTTATGACTTTCATTTTTCTGTTTACAAAAAAAAGGGTAACTGTGTAAAATTGGCACTCATTATTCAGAAAATTAAAATGCATTCAGAGAGCGGAGGTGGAGGGTTTCTTTCCCTAATGGGATTCACATATTGTATTTCAGAAGAATAAGTCAATAGAAATAGTTCAAAGACTAATTCCACATGGGTCAAACCTTGTCCTTGTCTGAGAAAAAGATGTAGGGACCATTTGTATTATAAAAGACAGAAATATATTTTTAGTTTTTTCTTGATGCTTATATTCATATTAGTCTAAACCTGGTGTGAATGAGACTCTCATACATTACAGACAATTCTGTTGCAATCAGGTAAAAACATTATTTTAAGGCATTTGCTTTAATTGAAGATACTCCGTTCAATATGCATTATAAGAATGTAATTCGTTGTTGTACCATTAATGTCAAGATTTAACTAGATTTATTTATGATTTATTACTTCAAAATAATGCGAAGCAAAAATAATCACAATCAGTAAAAAGCAGAAAAACAAATTTGTTACATTCTCTATTTACATATTGACACTTTATGATGAGAAGGCAGTCAGCAAACCAGCATTGCAATATACATGCATTTGCTTAAAATTATGGTAAATGTCCTTTGCATATTCGGCAAAACCATCATTTTAGTTTTTCAACCTTAAAAAGAAAACACGGAAATGGAGTTTTGCATTTTTGGTCCACATATATCTGTGTTACATTGTTACACTTTCTTTTCTTTTCTTTTTTTTTTTTTTTTTTTTGTTTGTTTGTTTTTTT
>OMKZ01019108.1:0-13891 GCA_900302535.1 Neoniphon sammara
GTGTGTTTTTTGTGTGTGTGTGTGTGTGTGTGTGTGTGTGTGTGTGTGTGTGTGTGTGTGTGTGTGTGTGTGTGAGGTAAAACGTTGGCATTGTGCCCTGACAGAGCCCTTCACCTGCTTCAAAAGTTCAAAAGAGTAGGCTGTTTAGAATTGGAATTGCACTTAAGCAATCTCACTTCATCTTATTATAATAATTGTTTATTCTAAGAAACAACGAGAGTATTTGCAGCATATGTTAAAATTATATACGAAATAGTTTTACTTTTGCACTGATGTATTAACATCAAAAAAGTGGTGAAAATTGGGCTTTATGCATCTCCCTGATCCCGTTCCATGACTGTCAAAATTAAAACCTCAAAACCTCATTTTCATCTAGAGACTGTAGTGGATCATGCATCCCTGTCCCTGAAGTAGCAAACAGAAGTAAAATACATGCATAGCCACAAATCCCTGTTTTATTGGAAAGGAGCCTAATTATTAGGATGTAAGTCAGGCTGTGACTGGAGGGCCGTCTCCTCCTTGATGCGAGCCTGGTTTATATTTATCCCCTCCTCCTCTGCCGCTACAGCAGCAGTGGCACCATCACTACCAGCAGTGTGTGGCGCTTTTATTACATTGCCCACAGGCAGGTTCAGCCCTGTCACAGTCTCACACACACATGCACGCACGCACGCACACACAGACACACACATCCACACAGCCTGCAGGACCCAGAGCCAGTTGAGTCGCCTCCACAACAGAGTTACCCCACATCCCCATGCAGCCCCACACGGGCCCTTGGGACAGTGGAGGGAGGGAGGGGGTATTATGGTAATACTATAGCCTGCTGCTCCCTTCCCCTTCTTGCAGCACAGCTGGGAAGGACCATCATTACAAGTATTGTAGCAATCTGTTTAAGAGGGAGGCGTTGGAGAGGTAGGGTGACAGAGAGAGGATGAGTGCTGCATACATAGATCACATAAAATATGATTAAAATGTGTGTGAGGGGACCAGGAATAAAATGCAAAACTTGTTATGAACACCTTATATCAAGTCTACTGTCAAAATGGCCAGCTGTAAATCTCTATTTTCCCCTCTTTACTTTTTTATTTTATTAAAGGTTTCTTGTGTTGAGCTGGTCATATCTCAAGACGAGGGGCCTGTGGCACATAAGGAATAAATAGGACATAAATGTACTTGAATCTCTAATGCCTCATATCGCTTTACCAATCTATATTGTGGCATGTCAGGGGCAAGAAATCCATTAGAAAGCGACAGAAATCAAATAGTCTTGCAATGGTCTAACTGTACAGCTGTTATGGTCAAATTACCCTGATTTCATGGTAAAAATTCCCAGCCATTTTTTTAACGACAGAAGAAATCTTGATGATATACCCACATAGCAATTCTGATAATTGACAATAATGTTCAGCGGGATATATGAAGAGGGATTAAGACTCATTTATCTGTTAGGAAATCAATTCATCTTACCTTGTGTATCAAGAAAGTCTAATCAGAATAAACAACCTGCTTCACTGCTCTGCAGATTAGACCTCAGACAGAGCGGTCAATCACTCACTATCCACTTCGCCATCCATCTACCTGGGCAACACGTCTTGTTTTGGTGTAAAACATCAGGCTGTGTGATTCAGTGCCATCTTCAGACTTTATCATCGTCACAGTATTTTTAGGAGACAGAGGTATCCATTACATCCCGTTTTTTTCCCCCTACTCTCCTTCTCAGTCTATTTTCAGCACTATTTTGAGCCAGAGAGTTCGATTGATAAAGCACGGGATTCATGGCAGCACACACAGAGGTGAAGGGTTATTGAATATTCTGAAGATGAACTATTAAAAATGCATATTATCTCATTATTCTCACTGCCAAATGACTGGGTCTATATATGCCACAAGACAGCAAAGGGTTCTCATCTTTTTTCTTTTTTTTCCCCCCCTTTCCTTGACCTGATAGAGGGCATGTGAGCAAAAGAGGACGGGAGGGAGGAGTAGTGGTCTTTCAAAAACTGCCTCAGTACACTAATGTCTCTGAAACCTGATCTCCCATTGGTTTTGAAGGGCATTATAAGACAGGCACCCTCCACCCCTATTTAAAGGTGACGGTTCAGAGTGTATCACTAACTATCTGATGTAAAGTGGCGTTGTGAACAACATCATGTTGGCGAGAACAAAATGACGGCTGTTAGTTGTATCTGGTTTATTAAAACAACTGCGATAGGTGTGCCGGTGAAATATGTTCGACAACGACATTTGTCTGCACTTTCTCCCTCACCCTGACCACACACACACACACACACACAGAGAGAGAGAGAGAGAGAGAGAGAGAGACACGCACACACACGCACACCAGGAGGCCTTATTAATTATTTGTAGCCACTTGACTTCATATTGTGCTGCCAGTGGCTTGGTCAAAGATTATAATTACCACTTCCCTGTTTGTATCATTTTCCATCTCCTGTGCTTTTAGTGCAGTATTACTTAGAGTATCCCTCTCTCTCCCTCTCTTCCTCCCTCTCTCCCGTATACACAAGACCAAAAGTGCAGGCACATCATTTATTGATAAGACAAAAAGAATGTAATGAAATTATCAATGTTCTTGAATTAATTATGAACATGATTAAGAAAGCTAAAATCTCAGGAGCCGGTCTCTCATTACCCATTCAGTCTTAGGGATTGCTTTCATTCAGGGAAGGAGAGGCGAAAAAGCCTTCCAGCAGAGCCCACTCCGGCTCAGCCCTTCTCCCTGTGTGCCTGTCCCCTGCTCTCTGCTCCTGGGCTGATTGACCGACCCACCGACAGACGGGCTGCCAGCCCGCCTGGATGGCTTACTTTCACCCGTGCTTGTTACTGTTATGTGGCCAAGTGCAGCTGGCTGCCTCGTGGCCTCTGACGTTTGTGTGGAAAAGAGAGGATCTGCTCAACCTTCCTGTTCGACACCCGTGTTCAAGCTCTGGGGTCTTGACCCTCCTAAAAAAAAGCTCAAGGTAAGTGAAACTTTGCAGACTTTTAATTAGCCTAACTGCTTGGCTTTTGTGAAGCATTTGTCTCATGTAACTGTCTGGGGAAAAAAACATTTTTTCTCTGAACAAGTCAGAGAAAATCAGCTCCACTAATATTTCTGTACTTAGAGAGTACTGTTATTTTGTCACATTGAGTCTGTTCTGTTTTTTTAACATTAATTACTTTATTTACATAAGAAAAAAAAACTAAACTTAATAGTAATAATACATTATCAGCAGGGGGAAGTAAACAGTATATTTTTGTTTAATGTGCAAAATTTAATTAAAGCCAATCCATTTCATGCAATATTCTGATTAAAAGAATAAAGTGTAGCACATTTTTTTCTCATATTATATTTGGGTTTGTTTACCCATTGATAGAAAATTGATTGTCTAGTGATGTCTTTGTATACTGCTTATTTGCAGTGCAGAATGCATGGGGGGGTGAAACAAATGGATTAATAACACCTGCACACAGGCATAGTTGTAGTCTCTTTCTGGATTAATCTGAGTAATTCTGAAGTGATGAAAACTGCCCACTGAACTGCCTTATGCCACCTAGCAAGCTTGTGGGGTCACTCTTTTTGAAATTTCAGCCACTGTGTTGTGATGTCTCAATTGTTAGACATATATGCAAAGTCTAAATAAATAGAATGTGCAGTAATTTAGATTTGACATTTACAGATAATACGCAGGTCAAAATTGTATGAGAAAACACGCATCAGCAGTGAATACACAGTTATATCTCATGATGACTTTGTTGGATGAGCTTTTGATAAAAATGTCACTTCTGAACAAAATGTGTTAAGCCCATTTTGTAGCATGTTAAGGCATTGTAATATGAGAGTAACAATGCAGGTTAAACTAATTTCAGTGACTGTAAATCCATTTATATTCAGCAAGAGAAGTACAAATGCCATGCAGAGCTACACATCTTTGGTTCCCTCTGTCTTTCTTCTACTTAGTCACATGGGACGATATATGGGACAATACTCCCCAAAGTACTGGGAGTTTCAAACAAACTCTCAAACCCACTCTCTCCTTCCTATTCACACCATCTATCTTTCTAACTATCTTTCTTGCTTTCTGCACACGTACATACACTCAAACACATGCTAGCACTCTCTCTCTCTCTCTCCTCTCTCTCTCTCCCTCTCCCCATCTCTTTCATGCACAAACACATTCAGTCTTAATCATACCAGAGATACAGAAATGCACAAGTATGTATTATTTCACATCCCAACACACAAGTATGACAGGCACAAACACACACATAGACACACACGTGTACAGACACACTCAGATTCACACTAACATGCACACAAACTGCCTTTCACCATGAAATTGCTGATTATTAAGACTCTCTGCGGTGAATATATAAAAATCAATAAAGACATACATGAGAGTAGAGAACAAAAATGATGACATAGCACCTTCATTCTAGATGACATTTGAAAATTCTGTATGAAATTAAAAACTATGTACTTAGCCTGGCATATTGAGCAACATCTTTGGAGCCATTACGTAATAATAATGTGATCAGTCACATTGTGATCACTGGCTTGTAATAATCAATAATGGAAGATGTTTGCCTTCACAAAAACTGGTAAATTGTCACATCTATTTTATAGACAAAGGAAATAAAGTTTTTTTCATGAACAAGTTCTAAATTTAGTACTGTAACAGTGTTGTATAAAAGGAAGAAAGAAAGAAAGAAAGATCCACTGAGAGAGAGACAGTGAAAGCAGGAGAGAGAGAGAGAGAGAGAGAGAGAGAGAGAGAGAGATCTCAAGGGTTAATGGCAATCCTCCTGTCCTAGGGATTGATCCAAGTATTGGATCGCACATAAAGCTGCAGTTACTGGATATTACCCTGCCGCTATCGGCCTGCAGTGATGGCCTGGATAAGAAGTGCTTACCAAAGAGGATGCTCCTCCAGGGCAGATACGGTTTCCCAGCCCTCTGGGAACAACAACCACACGGCTGCTGCTTGCTCAGGAACTTTCTACCTCATCGAGTAAATCCAGGGGCCTTATCAAGTTACTGGCCTACTGAACTGCGCAAAAAACATTCAAACCTCCTCACACTTTGCACTCTGCGGGGGGAGGGCAGTAATTAAATGGCACCTGCTTTTCATTGATAAGATGGCTGATTATTTGGTTTATTTGGCTTGTGTTTTATTTTGGATGGAGCAGGGTTATCAAGGTTGCAATTACTGGGAAAATGGGCCAGAATGTAATTTCATAGATTTTTGTCGGGTTAGATTTCACATAGCTACATTTTTATGCTATCATCAGTTACTAGAGTATTAAAGTTTTCTTTTTGCTGCAGTCAGACTTTACTGAACTTGGCTTGGCTAATGATTGCGATAGCTTAAAAACCTTTAAGCGGGCATGCTTCAAGACACTGGCCTGAAACCAGCCCTGCCTGTATTCCCTCTTGTGGTTTTACTTCAGATTTGGATAGGGGCTAGCTGATTCCAGATCTGTGCCAAGGTGGGCAGCTCTACCCATGAGCATCTGCTGTATGCCTCTCTATGGTATTACCCATGAAGCACCTGGCTTAGGCCACACGCCAGCAACCAGAGCCCAGATGGCAGCTAAGCAGGCTAATTATTTCAACACAAAACTCTGATGTCCCACACCAGCATTGTGGGGCCATTTTGGCATTCTCAGTTCCTCTCTCTAGTTCTGCAGAAGAAGATGTCTGCCATGGAACTATAAAGATGTCAACTGGATAATCCCAGTCATAGACTGGCCCCTGTGCAGTGCTTGGAGTCCAGATGTAAAGATGGCCATGTGTGGTCTCCTTTAGAGGAAGAGAGACATTTGGCAATGAGAGGATCGTGAATTGTCTTCCCCCATGATGCTCATTGATCCAGATGCATGTTCATTATATTCCAGTGTTGATGATAACATAAGTTTTCCTGCATAGTTTTCTCACATTTTTGGTCCTCTCATAAATATAATCGCCACAAAAGTGCTGATTCAGATGGTATAGCCAAGATCACAAAGGCCTATAAATGGAAGCCTGTGGAAAATGCACTCGAGTCACCTTGTCTAGATAAAAGCGGGAAGTGGCTTTTCATCTGGCGTTAGGTAAACACACTATGAAAGGTAGTCAGAGGTGGGCAGGCACCCCTCACCCATGTGTGTTTTTGGACACTGAGAGACTTACATATGAAGTGTGTTTGAGTGTTTATGCAGGATGAGACTGATGGAGAGTGAAGGTGAGCCAGCTGAATTGTTTAGCTTTTGTGTGTGGAAAGAGAAAAAAAACACGTTTTTTTTTTTTTTTTAATGATAACATTATGAATTTGTACAGTGAACCTTGTATATATAAGTCAGACAGGCCATCTAGTTCCTCTGAGCTGCTGATTCAGTCTCCAAGAAGCTGGATGTCAGTTGACAGCTGCAGCAGCTTAGCATCTCCTGGTTTCTGTTGCTGATGATGTACTCCTGAGCAAGGCATTGACTGAGCCTAAACCACTACAGTAGCAGGACATTGCAGATTTTGACAAAATTATGCCTGGTGGAGCTTTATTGCTTTTCTCATAATTATGCAGAAGGTTATGGTAAACTCTATTCCACATGGCCACGAAGGCACTAAAAACTAAAATTCCATAATTCAGATATTAATGGTGCAGAATTAAAATCTTTACCACCATTAGATGGTTCCACTTTCTCTCTGTGGTTGATGAAGTGTTGCCATTAGGCCCCATCTCCTGCGTCTCCACCCACTTCAGAGGCAGAATTGGCTGTGCTTGATAAAGCTGGCACTTAGAGCAAGGTGCAGGGCCCACAACGATAACCTACTGACTCCAGCATTAAAGAGTCCACCAACGGGAAGGACAGCCTACATCTTGATCTATTGCTTGTTGTCAGAGAAAAGTAATGCCCGGCCTTCACATTCCCTGTTCCTCTAGTTCTGGATGCCGGCACAACAAATACCTCCATAGTTGAACAAGGAAAATGAGGAGAAAATTAGGAGAGAGGTTAAAGCGCTAATGACTTCCGGATCTGTAAAAAGTCATAATAGATATATGTTCATGCACACACACAAACACACTCAACTTGTGACATTCATTCCTCAGTCCCAAATATAACTAAATGTCTAACCCTAAATAAAACCATAGCAATAATTGCGAACCACAAATGTTTTTTTCTTGCAAACAAGAAAACAATGCACAGTGTATGTACAGTGCATTTCTCCTGAAAATGTTTTATCCAGTTATTCTACACTTGTGATTAGGGGTGTAGCAGTCATTCATTGCATTGATGCATTGATTATAAATTCTGCCCAATCAACTAAATTGGTCCACACAAAGAAATATACCATAGGAATCACTCTGATTTTGGGCTGAATCAGTATGAATTGCTTTGAATCGATTCATTCACAATATTTAAAAAAAATAAGACCTAACATCGTGGTGATCTAACAGAATACTCTGAATAACAGCTTTTTTTAAGAATTGTAAGAAATTCTGGTGCTTGATTTTTTTTCACATTTCAGAAGAAAAAGTGAAGTCTTATATTATTGCACATATTTATTTAAGGGCTATAAAATTTTGGCTAAAAGTACTGAAACATGTATATACATACACATCTACAAAAAGAGCAATACACACATTTCCAGGCTTTTTACTTTTAAAATCACTAGTTGGTGAAGTAGTTTTACATCTATGGTTGTCAGAAAAGCATTAAATAATACTAAAGAACAAAAAGTAGAAAGTAACAACTGATGTGGTGTTACAAAAATTCTTGCCTCTGTTGACAGCTTCACACATACAGTAAATTGAAGCCTATTAGTGTTGTCTATTTGTGGCACCAAACTCAGAGAGACAAATTAGCTGAAATAAAGCAATAAAGACTGGGTAATTTGTCCCAGTACAATTCCACCTCATCCTTTCACCCTCCTCCTTCTCTTTTCCTCTCTTGTTCCTCTCCCTAAAGTGTATCCCATCTGCTTTGGGGACCTCTCCCCGGCATGCTGCAGCAGGAGCAGGATAAGCACACCATTTTCCTGTCAATACTTTGCTATTAGCCTCTGCAGATCCATATATCACTGAGCTGTAGGCTATGGACTGGTGTAGAGTTTTCTTCTTATCTGGATGGCAGAGTCTGAGGTTCTCCACTCTGCCCTGCACTTTGATTTATCCAACCAGTAGGTTAATGAGGGATGGAGCCTGCCCCTTCACTTCTTGCCTGGGGAGTCAAAAAGTGCAAACGCAAAGGGTGGGGTGGAGTTGGGTGGGGGTTACAGGATGTGTCCTTAAGTGCTGCAAAATGGCTCTGGCTTTCATAAGCATTAGCTCTCTTGCATGCATAAAGAATAAATCAAAAATGGCAGTGGAAATCTCCATGTAAGTACTTCAAAAGACGTGTTTCCGTTATGATAACCCAAATTCAGAGCCTGTTTGGGTCAGTATAGGGTTAAAATAGTCAAATTGTTCATTTAATCGAAATACTGCAGCCTTATTAAAGCTTATTAAAGAACTGAAAATGAATAGACATTTGATAATTGATATTCAGGACAGCATTTTATGCATTGATTCAATTGAGAAATGAAAGGCAGGGCTCTAATTTACAGTGTAATGACAGGCTAACTGTGGAGGGAGGAAGATTCTCTATTGACTCTCCCTTGACCACAGGAGCTAACACGACGCTGTTGCGTCTCTTTATATTCATTGTCACAGGTCAACAGGATTATTGTGAATGATAATAAAAGGCACCCTCACAAAGAGACATGGAGCATTTGAACACTTTCCTAGATCAGCGTGTTACACTGTCTATTACATCAGTGAGTTTATGACCTGCAGATATTTGGCCCCGTTCCAAGAAGAAACTGTCTAATGAGCAAGCTGTGTCACTGTCTCCAGCAGCTCCCTCTCAGCAGTCTGCCTGTACAGTTTGCAGCGATGTTGCAGGGTGTGCGCGAGTGTGTGTGTATGCACATACAAGCTTGTGCACGCATTTGAAAGCAAAAGAAACTCTCTACACTAAAGGCATTTAGCTGTGGGATAGAGGAGGAACCCAGGAACTTATCTACATGCACAACAAGGGAAGACAAACCACTGCCAGATAAATGTCCTACTTAGCTATTACACTGTACTGTATTTCAACAAGAAGTCCACCCCCACTCTGCCTAAACATCTTTCTTGTTTTAATACTCATACACACACCTTCCATGAAAATATCTAGCATATGGTTGTATGCTTCTAGCTTGTATCCCAAGGCCAGTTTCCCAGCTGGTTCCCTAAGAGAACAGAGAGAAGGGGGAGAGAAACAGAATAACAGAGAGGAGGCAGAGACAGCAAAAGGAAAAGGAGACGCACAGAGAGAGAGAGAGAGCGAAATAGAGAGAACAAGAGATACAAAGAGGGAGATAGAGGGAATTGGACAGAGACAAGAAGAGATGGAGGAGGTGAACACGTACCCTGTGTCCCCCCTCTGCCTATGGCAGATGCATTGTGGGTTCGGACTGTTAAGTACCTGATAATTAGTTTCCCTGTGAGGCATCAGTCATTATGTATCTGTAGCGACTAACAAGGCCCTATCGGGGACGACAGCTTTTCTCTGTGATTTACACAGGGTCTTACACTGATGTTGCCATGCCTTCCCAGTACATTAAAAACAGCTGAGCGCACTGCAGAAAAAAAAACAGACCAAGAACCGGCATTCCAGCAAAATGTTTCATTGGCCGCACTGGCACTGACTCTTCTTCTTGAAGCCCTGAATGTCTTTTTTCCCTTCAGCAGCTGGTTCAACAGGTCATATAAATACTGTCCTCCTGTCTTTGTATTGATCAGTCCAGGTAGTCAGAGAGAGGGAGAGAGAGAGAGGGAGAGAGAGAGAGAGAGAGAGAGTTTTGGGTGGGTGGGGGGTTGTTATCTGCCTCACAAGGACATCTTAGTCACCACTTGCACAGATATTGTGATTACTGACCTTGACTCTGTCTACTTAAAATAACAATGAAAGGTGATATTAACATCAATGCCAATATTCATGTCATCATCATACACACAGCATGTATAATATAATTACATTATACAAGTATACCCACCACATATCAGCTCTCTTCTTCACTCCTGTGAAAACATCAAGTTGCAGTAGCTTATAATTGAAAAAAATCTTAGTTTTCAGTTGTGTTGTTTGCTATCAATTAATTAGTGAGAGCTTTTTACAGCAAAGATATGACATTCAATCAACACATTTACTACACTCATTGGAAACCAAATAATGGAGAACATTATTTTTGCTGTAGCCTGCATGTCAAGCATTTGTAATTGATACTTTGAAGTGTACGTGAATAGTTTATTTTAATGTTAGAATCATGTTATATTCTCTGGAATTAATGTCTTATGACAGCAACAGGGTATTTCTAATTCTTCACACATGTCCATTATCAAATACCTGAAACACATTCATTATATTACGCCTTTGTTCTGGAGAATTCCATTATAGCAGGAGAAAGTGACTATATACTGGTCCTTAGATCCCATAAGCATAAATTAGAAATCTCCAGCTCATCATCGTCAGTGTATCAGTGTGTGCAATGTGTAATATCTGATTTTATAAGTGGGCATGTTTTTGCATGTAGTGTTAACAGACTATATTTTTCTGGGAGTCCTCATGTAGAGGAACAAACTGAGTTTAATTTATTTTATTTTTGCCATTTGAGAAAAGCACAAATTTGTTTTGAACCCATGAGCATTTTTGTTGTTTGTAATGGAAAAGATTTAGGTGAGGTAAAGTAAAATACTTTATAGACATAATGAAAGAGGAAGAAAAACAGAAAAATCTCATTTACACAAGCTAATCCACTGAATACCACTGTGGGACAAACAGCATCCACAAAATCCCGGAGACAAACTTTGTTATGGTCTCACACCAACTGAGACTTCGTTCTGGACACCAAAATTCAAATCCAGCACATAAAAAACACAGCTGGGAGCTGAGAGGAGCAATTTTGCAGGCTGTTGCTAATAAACCAAGCGCCCTGCAGACATCTTGATTGTTGTGATTGCTGCTCTGCGTTGTCTTTATTCTCCAGCCAAAGCTTTGCAAAGCAAGCTTGGATTCTGTCTTGAAAGGGTTAACATGTCTCCCATGTCCCACTGCCTCAACATCCATCATGTTTCTCTGTAACCAGATCATAGCTGCAATCACAGGGAAGATTAGATAGTAGTCTATTAATCTCCCATATTAAGCAGATCCATTTGTGAAAGCAAACGGCCCGGAGAGGCCGTCCTTTCACTTGTTGTCTCTAAATCTGATTAGCAAGCATAACGACATGTTGCTGAGGGTCACAGGAGATATGGATTGGTTCTGCCTGCATCTCCGCTCTCACTGGCGGGGGTACTAATGTGTTGCAAGCATGAGCTACAGTACAAGGTGTTTTATTTTCAAGGACACGTTTAATGATAGGGGCTTCTATTGTAGTCACCTGAACTGGTAGAATATGTAAGCTAATGGGCTGGTATGTTTATTTGGAGTGAAATATTCTGCCTTGCTAGTGCAAATATTCTGTCATCCAGTGTGTGCATGCATGCATTTTGTGGAATTTTACTTCCTCACTATCGCAGTTTTATATACTCTGCATCTTTGGAAAAACATATTTATTTCTAATTTCCAATCTGACTGTAGCTGGCATTTGTTTAGGCCTCAACACTGTAAGAATTCTTTGGAAGAAAGTCTTGGAGCAGCCGCGGAGAATAAGGAGATGTTTCATTAATTAACAAACAGGCCACACTTTGAGCATTGTCTGGGGTGTGGCAGGCTGGCTTTCCAGATGGAGATCTAAATAAAAGAGTGAAATCCCTGTTTGTGAATTTGTACTGTGATGATGAATACATCTGTCCTTTCACAAACAGCTGCTGCAGTATGAGCCATGAGGACTTATGAATGATGCTGTGGTTAAGAATATCAAGTGTGATGTTTGAGTGGAAGTGACACCTGCACTGTAGGCCTGTCGCTCCTCTGAGCTGCGTAACATCATACCCGAAACATACAAGGGAAAATTGAAGAGTAATTTAAAAAATCTTCAATTCTGCCTCACTGAAATAGCTCGATCTGTAAGTATTCCAATTATTGCAAATGTTTAGTAATTTAGAAAGTGGTTGCACACGTCATTGCTGTCTCACAATCCAATTTTGTTGAATTTTATGCATTAACATAACTTTGGGGATCACATAGTGTTAAGAATGCTCTATAATCCTTGTGCTTATCAGTTTGAATAAGCTCAAAAACACAGCTAAAATTAGACTATTTTTCTTAGATCCTTTAATGTTGTCATGTTGAAGTAGAAGCTTTTCACCCAGCAACAGAAATATGAAAAGAAAACACTTCATGTTGTATTTCAGGATAATTGCTGAATTCATGAGGAGAGAGCAATGTATTTTTTTATGCAGTGACAGCCGCATGTTTGACCCAGGGAGAAAACAATCTATACCAGATTTCTGGAGCGACCCGTTCAGAGGTCACGATGCCAGCGATGGTGATGTTGAAGATCATGCGGATGATGTCACTGGTCTTTATTTAGCCCTCTTACCTCGATATACACTAGAAGACAACTTGCAGGAACGTTCTGTCGGGTGTCTGATTTCTCTCTTGGACTTGGCCGGGACGAGGAGGAGAGGCAGGAGGAGGAGAAGGAGGCCTATCCGGTTACGACAGGCAGCAGCGAGCGTGGGGACAGATCTGTTTACTTGGGGAAGTTAATTGATTGGGAGTAAAGGTGGTGAAGGGGGGGAGGAAGAAAAGGGGGCAAGGAGAGGAGGACGAGGATCAGTGTGTTCACCCGCATGAGCCAGTATTGATCATGTGACTTCTCCTGCCATAACCCCCGATATGTCTTCCTATTATTGCACCGTAGCGCCAAATAAGATGGTTCCTCTTCGAAACAGCGGAGAGAAAAAACAAAAAGTGCTCAATGAAAGGGCAAGGCAAGGCAACGAGTCGTTAGGCTGCTTTGATTCACTCATTAAGATCAATTTTTTCTGTTCTTCATTACACTTTGACCCTGGCCTCAACAACGGCCCGAATACATTCTAGAATATATTCACATATCTTCTTCTTCTTCTTCTTCTTCTTTTTCTTCTTCTTCTTCTTCTGCTTATATATTCTTATTCTTATACATAGGATATATTGTTCTGTGCCAAGTGGATCTGTCAATAACTAATATGATACATTTCAATTCTTTGATATATTTGTAAAATAAATAAATAAATAAAGATAATTTACCTGGAAATAATTTAACTAAATTTTCAGATATAAATAAATTAAAGGTGCTGGGAAAGTTTATTCTTTAGGTTAGGGTTTGTGATGAAAGTTGACATAACAAAAGGGTGACAAATCCTTACTTCTTCCAGAGTTTGGACACTGAACATTGAGAATAAACATTCACATTATTCTAATTAGTCCATCAGACAGCAGACTGAGTGGATGTGAGTACCGACATAACATTTTTTTAATCTATTAACATGTAGCAATAGGCTCAGTCCTATTAATCTATGTGTTTGAAACTTGCACAAACACAGTCAGGGGGGACAGGGACTGAGATGATGAACAAACTGGGACAGTCCAGTGAATGAAGAGGAGTGCAGTCCTGCAAGCCACCCAGTTTCTACTGAATAGACTGCATTAATTATTTAACACCATGGCTGCTAGCTATTATTACAGAAAAATAGTGGACTGCTTCTGGACATTTGCTTCACGTTTTGTATGTCAATAGGAAAACACCTTGCCCTCATGGGCACAGCAGATCACTGTGGTATTCACATCTTAAAGCAAGGGCACCCTGAACAGGTCAGACTGAGGAACAAGCTGAATCTCTGCAATGAGACATCAATTTAATATGTTAAATAGATGAGCTATGACTTTAAACTATATATATATA
>OMKZ01019108.1:20964-36858 GCA_900302535.1 Neoniphon sammara
CTCTCTCCCCCCCTCTCTCCCTCCCCCCCCTCTCTCTCTCTCTCTCTCTCTCCCTCACTCTCCCTCTCTCTCTCTCTCTCTCTCTCTCTCTCTCTCTCTCTCTCTCTCTCAGGCAGTAAGAGCTGGGAGGCCAGATGCTCTCCCGGCCTATTTGTCCCTTTCACAGACAGACTAATTGCTAAACAAAAGGTGCTGGCGTGTCCTGTTGGGTCCCCTTGTAAATGCTTTACGGCCACAGCTCCGCTCTCTGCTAGTTAAGTGGCTAATTATAAAAGGATCACAAAAGAGTCTGATTAAGGATAAGAGAGCAGAAGAGGGGGTTGGGCGTAGGTACGGTGGCTCAGTGGTCCTAAAAACTACAACACAGGGAAGATATGACACCATCAAGTCAACACAAATGAAGCTCCACCAGTGAAACTACTCAGACTAATCCTTCCTGTATTGTTTGAACGACAGATATACGAGGGGTCACCGGGGTTTTCCCATCTGCCCATAACCTGGGAATTGTGTTTATCTGACTGTGTGTATTTATACACTTAAATTCTAGTCATTAGAAACAATGCAGGCATTAACATCTCTTTGTGATCCTCTACAAGGCAAGTTAAAGGTGTATTATATGAAATCGCCAAGGGTCGATTTAAGTGAGGCTGTGTAGACTCAACGGACAAAAAACATGGAATATGCAAATAATTTATCTTTGAATCTGCAGATGATGAGACTCAAACATCAAGTTTTGTGCTTATTGCACATTTTTTGTCAGCTGAGTGTAAAGGGTCCTCGTTTAAATCGACCCTCGGCAATTTTGCATAAAGCACTTTTAAGTCTCCAACGCAGCGCTAATAACCGCTGAGATGATCATATGCAAAACTTTGGCCTCATGGAAACAGGGAACAACAGAGGCAGATGAAGGAATTAAGAAAATGTTTTGACATTTGTATGTGTGTGTGTGTGTGTGTGTGTATGTGTGTCTTCTCCTGCCCTCTGCACACGTGGAAATGTGTCCCCTTGCTTGTTTATGTGTTCAAGTATGTGTGTGTGTGTGTGTGCACGCGTGTGCTTGTGTGTGCGCGTGTGTGTTTGCGAGCTTGCATGCGTGCCAGTCTGTGTACGGGCCGAGACACAGAGAGCCCCTTCCTCCCTATCTTGACAAAGTTGGGTAATTAACGACAGAGCCTATTAAAGGGAGAATATTCAGCTGGTGATAAATGGCTTTAATAACAAGGCCGTGTTCTCTCTAACAGAGACAGATCCTCCCGCCACCGTCTCCCTGCCCACCAGATAAAACTACCCAGACTCCCATCTCACCATCCTCTTCATCTTGCTTCTTCCCGTCGGCAGGCTAGTCTCTCCCCTCTTTTTTTCTCTCTGTCTTTGTGATTTCTTTCTAACTCTCAGTTTTTTTTGTTTTGTTTTGTTTTTTCGCTTTCCTCTCAAACATTTTATCTCGCTGCGTGTCTGTTTGCTTTCACAAGTCCTGTCTGTGTTTTCAAGTTTCATAACCATCAAAACAGCCAATTCAGACAAGTTTAAGTCATATCTTTAATGTGTGCATGCAAATGTCTATTGTATGCACATGCCGTCTTACTTTGTCATTTACCTGCATTGTGTTTTGTTGGATACGCGCATGCATGTTTGTCTTGTGCGACATCGTTAGCCTCTTTGTGTAGGGGCCATGCAAATTGGACAGTTAAGAAGCGCCAGGACCGATTTATGTTCCAGAGCAGCGCTTTAACAGGGTCTGTGCTCCTGCTTTATGTGTCCTGGTGGGTTTGGGGGCAAGGGCTGACCACAGGGGTCACATTCATCACAGCTCAGTGTTGTAAGATTGGTCCAGATGTCTGTCCTCATTAGAACAGACCGCTCCGAAAGTGAAAACATTCATGTGGGGTAAGAGTCATCCAGGTTTTCTCCCATGTTTGGCATTGAAGCTCTGATGGCGCTGCAGATTTACAAGCAGATTTCTCGATACTTTTATTATTCAACTTGACTGGATGGAGAGGAGAATGTGTCTATCCTGTCCTAAATGCAGCAGAGGATGACAATGAAAAAGGTTTTTTTTTTTGTTTTTTTGTTTTTTGAGGAGTGGGAGGCTTGGTGAGAGGTTACAAGTGCAGGTTTTTTCCTGTGTTATGTATTCACCTCACGCACTGAAGAGGTTAAAAATGTTCTCCATCAAAGTGACACCGTTTCGGCCCCAGACCCAAAGAGTGGCCAAAGCCAGAGAGACGCACAAAGGTCGACCACTTCAGTCTGGCTTTGCGTTGGGGGCCCTGACAAGCACACACACACACACACACACACACACACACACACACACACACACACACACACACATACACACACACACACACATAGAAACACACATATTATATGCTGAGCCCCTCTCCGAAGTGACTCCCATGAGTGGAGGCACCTTGATACAGAGGTTGTAGCAGGAGGCGCTCTCTCTCAGGACCAAAGGCAGCGAGTCCATTAAATACACATGAGAGTCTAATTAGGGCCCCCCATTTGTAGCGAGCTTGGAGGTAGGAGTCATTTGGGAGCAACGCTGCCAGGACCCTGACACCCAGAGAACACACTCTGCAAATTAAAATAGAGGATGACCAAGAACTCCCTCTCTGAGTGACTGGGACCTTTGCTTCCTCGGAGGCAAAAATGTTCACTGGTGATTGCTCTCATTAAATTCACCATGGCGGTGTAATTATGAAAACATGTCTAGAAAAGTTTGTGTAACACATGATGTTTTGAAACAAGTTGATTGTGTAGTTAATTTGGAGGATATTGTGGTAGTTGCTTTGACATGTTGAATATTTATATGGTTCATCTGATTTTAAAAAAATGGACACTAATTACTTAAAAGGTAAATTGAAAAGGGTGAAATGATATCACTGAATACTTGTTTTGTTTTGGTGGCTCAGTTGGCCTGTTTTTATGAGGTAATTCAAAGCTATTAAACATCTCTATGTTGTCATATGATGAATGATTCTCAGCCATTCTGACTGAAATTAACATAATTGATCATTTTGCTCATTTGTTCTAAATTCAAGCAGGAAAAGAGACTAGACTATATTTCCCATTATAATTAGGTTGATAATAAGGTTGAGTGAATTATTGCACTTTTGTTATTTAGGAGGAAAATCTTTTCTCTGCTCCATGTCAGATGAGATATTAGGTTGGACATAATTCTTATTCTGGGAGCAGAGCGGTGAGTGATATTATTTAAATTACACCTCCTTGGGCAAAGTGTTCGGAAATACTTTGCAGATGGGAATTCATCACAAAATGGTATTGAGAAAATGAGGGACATGAGGATTTGATTACACTGACAAAAATGTCTTTTTTTTCCCAGAGTGAAATGAGTAATGTTGGGAACAACAGACAGAGGTGTGCATTACGCTGAAACCCCATTAGATATCCATATCCTACTGGCTGTATCCTTTTGCATCATCTTATATTCTTATTTTTTAATTTTCTAACTAAAAATAATTCACATATATATATTTCCTGTCATTAACATAAAACCACCTGAACCTCATTGCTCTTGTCATGTCATTGAATCTCTCTATTCCACAGTGATGCTAAAACATATAAAAATACCAGTGCTTTGGTGTCAGATTACTTGTGGAAAACAATATGTAGCCACATTACTGAGTCTCCAGTGGAGTTGGCTTGAGTTGGGTTTCTCAGTGGAGCGGTGGATCATCTCTGCAGCCGATGTCACACTCAGTATCTGTAGCACTGTACTCCAGCAGCCACCCACACTCCTCACCACCATACTGCTCTGCTCCGCTCTCTATTCTCCTCTGCTGTGACAGGTTTGGCCTTTAAGCTTGGCACTGTTATCACTCGGGCTTCACATTTTAACAAGAGCGTCATTAACGTCATCTCGGTGAGCATTCTGTCGCCGTGACTGACAGCTGTTTTGACAGTCTCTGTCTCATAGACCGCACACACATGCAGCACGGGCTGACTTACAATAATGCAATACTAAAAATGTCAGCGGTTCCATTTAACTTTATTGGTTATAAAGCCAGTGGCTAAGAGGGATTTTTTATGGCCCACTTTCTTAAATATCTCATAGTAAGATAGTGCTGTCTAAATTGTATTATACATTATAAACTTCTACAAGTATGGCCCCAGCTACACTGGAAATGTGAAGCATATATACGCTCTTTATGGCACGCAATTCAAGGTAAACTCAGTGCAGATAATATACTTGTCCTTATTTGTGGCTCAGAACTAGATCTGGCAAAGAGCATAATGGCCAAATGGTCTCCTCTCAAATACGCAGCTGACAATTTCATTTTGCCTTTAAAATCTCAATATATCTGACACATGCCTCTCCTGAGTGGCTGCCGGCTGAGTTGAACTGCACATTAACTGCACTTTCACCCCACGTCTTCGGCCAGCTAGCCATAATCCAGCACCATCCCACACTGCTGCACCTCTCAGAGCCCAGTGCTGCTCTATTACTTGATCTTTTTATGCCCTGCCTTAAAATGTAATGGGATGGTGCTGGTTAGTGTTTTAGCACAAATCTGCCATTCTACGAGTATTTGAGAAAGAGGTTTATGTGTCTAGGTACTTCCAATTACTATTATCCATTTAATCTTTTCTTTCCATTATTTACTGTCTATTTGTCCTTCACTGGCCTGACAGTCCCTGAATGCATCACCTGGTTCATCTGTGTGTCCACACACTGTCCAGGCCACAATGTGCCATCAGTAGTGACTTTATGAATGACTAGACCAACATTGTGAAGAATGATGGTGATGTGCAGGGGTGTGAATCTTTGGCTTAATAGTGATTCAGTTTGATTCACAAATCAGTAATTGGCAATTTGATTTAAGAACGTTTATTTTATTTTATTATTTTTTAACAATGAAATTTGATTCAAGGTTGTGAACCACAATTCAAGTCAGCTATTCATTTCAGCTCTTTCAGCCAAAATTTTACATCCATCAACTGAACTCTTTCAATAATGAAAGACTGTCCTTTTCTCTCTGAGATGTGAAAAAAAATCAGACAACAGAATTATTTAAACATAACTGACAAAAAAAGGTTAAAATTCACAGTATTCTGTTAGATCATCACAATCTTAAATCTCTTTTTTTTTAAAGCTAACAATCACGAATAATGTGATACAAAACATTAAATTCAGGCCAAATTCAGAGTGATTAATTTATTCCTTTCAGTAGATCAATGCAGTTGAATTGGCAGGATTTATAATCAATACATTAATGCAGTGAATGAATTGTTATACCCCAAGTGATCCAGCATTGTCATATCTAAAGACCTTGCAACAATAACAAAAAAAATGTTACAAAGCAGGCTTCATTCAGTTTCACCAACATATTAAACATTTTACTATGAGGAGAACTCAGTATTCCCAAAGCACCCAAAATGAATTGCATTGTGGATTATCATGTAATTATGAATCTTTCCAAACTCTGATAGAGGGGGAAAATTGAGCCCTGAATATTTCATAATGCGTAGCACCATCTTTGTAGAGGAAATCATTTAGGGATAGCATGCTAATTTGCAGAATGGATAAAGGTTCATTGTGTGGCACCAGAGTGCAGTAATTGGAAATCTCTGGTGATTCAAAGGAGTCGTTCAAAGATGAGCATGTCTACTCTATCAGTGCGCATTCAACACACCATTAACCCTCGGTCAGACACCTAAAACCTATCAGCTGTCATCAAAACCTTTCAAGCTGTTGCCATATAGGCTATTTGTACCAGATATAAATCACACACATGATTGTTCTGACAAATGTGCACTTTGTGTTTTTTTTTTTTTTTTCTGCAGATGAGCCCTGGCACTTTCCCAGCCTCAGCCTCCAGTTTCTGCACCCTAACGGCCACGCAATGGTAACTCATCAGTATCGACTGTGATTTTGATTTCAAAGACAAAACTGAGAAATTTATTATACCAATCATTGATTTATCATCAAGTATTTGGGCAATGTGAGTCGAAACAATGATATTCAGAAAGTATCAGACACTGCAATGATAACAGTTTTAGCACGTATCAGTAAATAACATCAACATAATAAAGGACAGCAAAACATCCAAACAACTTAAGGCTGGAAAAATTAGATGCTTATAAGCACCCACTGACTGAGTGTGCTTATAAAGAATATTTTTACCGCTCCAAGAAAACATATGAAGAAATGCCAGTTTTGAAAAATGTGATCTTTAAAAGGCAAATCTAAACGTCAGAGAGACAGATACTTTACACATAGAGAGCGCTGCCTTCTGGGCGTAACACAAAAGGCGTGAGAATTGTATTTTTCCCAGTTGAAATGAACTGCAATTACCCAGCATCAAGCATACAAAGACGTACACTTGCGTTTACCATAGCCTGGAGAACAGGTCACTGTGTTCACAATATTAGTCAGGAAAGAGCAAAAATGAAAAAGCAAAAAGAAGAGCATTCATTTAGCAGTATAGAGGAAAAATAGAGAGATTTTAGATACGGAGTATACTAAAATCTGAAATCTGTGCATGAACGGAGCTGAGCTGAAATGTAATGGTTATCTGAATTACCTTAATATTAAAGTCCTCATATTTATGATAGTCTACATAAAACAAAAAACACATTAACAACCACTAGGTGGGTAAACTAGGGTTTTAAATGATGAGAAACAGTGGTGATTTCTCTTTTTTTACAGGAAATAAACATTTTCCCTGAAACAGAAAATCAGTGCAGCTGATTGATTCATTGGAAGACGCTGTATCAATAAGATCTTATCCAAGGCCGCACGCTGAATTTTGACAGACTTAACACTCTTGTGCATAAAATTCATTTAATCTTGTGAGCGTGCACACATGTGCGGGCTTGTGACCGTCTATTTCAGCGTGCGTATTTGTTTGTGTGCTCCTCTGTTTATTTGTGTGTGGATGAGGGAGTTGTGTTGGCAGAGGTCACATCTCTTGCCCAGAAGAGAGCAGGGATAAAGCAAGTGGAGCAGCAAGCCCAGTAAAGGTCTAAATTTTGCATGCTGGTGAATGTCAATCTCATGAATAAGCAAAGGAGAAATAAAGGCTTCCATGGTCCTTGGTCCCTGTTTTGAAGTTTGTCTGTATAGGGAATGCCTGCACCTCTCAGGGGGGAATAGGAGCCAAGATTTCAGTGGCTGATTTAGCCCGTTTTCAATCGTCTGTGCAGGTAAGTAGCAGCACATAAAGGAAAATAAGAGGAGGAAGAAGACAGGGAAGATGAGGAGCAAGCGGAGATGAAGGAAGAAGGTGAGAAGAGGTAAAGTAATATTCACCTGCACGCAGGGAGAGAGGGCGGTGAGAGAGACAAAGACTCGCCCGCTCCACTTGTCCCAGGTCAGGTGTTTCTATATTGATGGCTGAGGTCATGTGTCAGGTCAGGGAGAGCTAATCTTAACTCCGTGGCTGGAGGGCACCTTCACCCCACAGGGCATTTAGGTACCTCTTCAACCAAAAACTGAGAACCACCGGGCTCTTCTCTCAGCATGCAAATTAGACAGGAACAAATGTCCCATCACTTCTGGGGCTCCATGTCCCAAAGTGCTTAACTCTCCTCTTGTCAACCCCCCGACTCCAGCTGCTTCAGCTCCTCACCCCTCCTACACCTCCCTTACTCTTTTTCTCCCTCTTATGTTCTTTAAATGAGCTTTCCAACTCCACTTCTTTCTCGCAATTCAATTTTACAAGGCCATTATCCCGGGTGTAATGTGGAGGTTAAATATATCGGGGCAGACGTTATGTGAAAATAATTAGTGCTAATGAATAATGCACTCATTCAGCTGATGAGGGATGGTTGTCAGGGTAATAGAGTGCAAGGGAGGGGCCCCTCTGACAAATGAAATTAAAATATTTAAACACTGTTTTACGATATTACCGGGCCCTCACACTATTTCCCCATTACCTACAGTACACGGAGCAGGCTGGCCTCTGCATGACATGATAGTCATGCCATTAGTCATGGGCAACATCTGTCTCGCCAAAGACAGAACTCAAATACGAGGCAGAGACGTCACACACTGCCACACTTTTCATACATCGCAGCCAATAATCCGCACCCTGGTAATCACTTTGAGGACATCGGAGACACTGATGCTATCGACAGCCTCTGTCTGTCCGCCAGGTTATATTTGGTCCCCTTTATTTATCGTCACCACACTCATTCAGCTTCTTACGATCTCATTCTGCACCCATCATGTGACAATGAAGGATGTAGGTTATAAATCCACTGGTTTACGGTGCCCTCCTAGCCAATTGGCCTTGTTGAATCAATAATGGTGATCCAAGCCCCTCAGCGACTGATAAATGGTGCATCATCAACACCAATTCATTAGGTATGATGGCTCAAAGAGGTTAGATGAAAGTGCTTTTGACATGGAGCAAAAATCTCTTGGGTTAACTCATTTTGCTGCAAACAAACTCTCCATAAGGTTTGATGAATCTTAAATAAGTAGGACAAAAGATAAAACACATCCTGTTGAATCAGTAGGAAGCTACGCAAGGTTCATCAGTACAAAAATGTCAAATCTGCCCTCAAAATGTTAAAAATCATGTGAGGGTTTAAGTTGGGGTTATGACCGGTTTTCAGAGGACAACGGGAAGCCATCATCAAAAAGTGACATCTTAAGCACTCACCCTGGAGCTTAGCAGAGACAGCCAACATACTGTACTCAGTTATGTCTGACAACTTTTATTAGTCTCATATTTTGCAGACTGGTGCCATACACATTTCACTTGTAAAACAGACCTAATTATGGGGCCCAAAGTATGCAATCCACACATCAAACAGTAAGTTACAGTAAAAGCCTCTCTGTGCTCTCTCTCTCCTCCCTTCCTCTCTCTTTCTCTTTTCCTCTTCCCTCCTTTTCCCCTGCACACCAGAAACACTGATTATAACAGGGACATTAAAAGGGAATTACAGCGAAACAATTTACACTTAATGTAGCAGTCATATGAGCAGGGAAGAAGGATGGACAAAGATATAGCTGTATTAATAATACATGCTTTAATTAAGCGACGGGGAATGCAGGGAGCGGGATCAAGGCACCGGGAGAGACAGAGAGAGAGCGAAAGAAGAGTGGCGAGGAGAAAAGGAGAAGGAGAGACAGAGAGAGAGAGGGAGAGAGGGGGAAAGAGAACAAGAGTTAGAGGAAAAGAAAAGAGAATGACTAGCCAAATGACAGAGAAAGGGTGGAATAGAGTAGAGGGTAAAAGTGAAGGGAGCGGGGGGAGAGAGGCTTGGAATATGTTGCTGTGGATTTTCTGTGCACCATGATTCATGGGCAGTAAATATGCAAAGCCTGATGGCCATAAGGCAATCAGAGGAGCGCCACTCATCTACATGTTGCACAGTGGGCCATAATCCATCTGAGGGGCAAGGAATAATGATACCAGGAAGCAGGAATAAGAGCAGGGTCTGTTTATTACAACCTCAGACAGATCCATAATGCATACAGATGTGAGGGAGGCATGCAGCAGCCTCTGGCCGGAGGACTCCACAGAAAGCTGCAGATAGCAATATTGTCTGAGTATAATGAAAGACAATCTGATTTAAGCACCTATTAAGGCATAAGTCTGGGGTGTGCTGTCTTATAAAGTTTTAAAACAAGTGCTAGCACTAATGATGACTATCAGAGAGGGGGGGGCGGCTGCAGGGAGTTGGAGGTATGGGGCGAAGGAAGAGAGGAACAGTTCGTCTGACAGCTCAAGGCAACAGCAAGGTCATCTATATATGATGGGAATATGGGAATATTCTTACATCCAGTGAGATGTAAGGTTAAGAACGGGCCCAAACCCTGCATAACAAGATCTTTAAGATGAGATTTGAATGTATACATAAAGCATATCTCTGCCATTAAAAACATTTAATTTCATGTGTTGGTCTCATTGTGTTTACTTTCCTTTATTCGCTGAGAAACACACATATGCATACACAATCATGTACACACACACACACAAAACACATACACACACCCCTTTACTTTGCTGTCTCTTCACGGAGGACATTAACACCAGGATCCTACCCATACTGGTGTAAGTAATAAATTGTGGTGAACATTGATAAACTAATGCAATTACCTGCAGGGCAACCAAGTCAGCTAATTTAGAGATACTAGGTTTGTTCATGGGGTGGGGGGGCTCGGAATAGGCCCCAAGAGTGAAAGATGGCGCCTTTATTACATCTGAGAGGTCAGCTTGGTAGCACTGTATTAGGATTGATCTTTTGATCCCTGCCTGGAACCCCCATACTGTACCAACCCCATCTGGCCAAGAAAAAAACAGCTTATCTGGCGGAAAGGGTTAACTCTGCCAACCAGGCAGCCTAATTGAGCACCACACATCTCAGCTACACAGCAGAAACAGGAACCTAGAGGGTCGTAACAAGCCAGGCGTGACTTATTCACATAATAAACCAAGCAGATATCTAAATGAGCCATTGAGCTAGCCAGAGGGAGGGAGGCCATTAGGCCGTGTGGACCATGGGTACATATTTGTATATCTACAATTGCCCTATCATTTGAATATGTGGCTGGCTATAGAAATGTTAGTCAGTGCTTGTACCCGGGGGCCTAATGACACAACAGAACAACTTTGCACTCATTCACACAGTCATAAACAAGTCAAAGTCACATTCATTTTCTTAAAAATAAATAAATAAATAAATAAATAAATAAATAAAAAGCATGCACAAAACACCCAAGCTCTTGTAACTCCTTGTGGCTTAAATCAGCCATGAATTTTGAGTTTTGAAGTGAAGGTCATCGGTTCAGTCAAAGTGCCATGACTCATATCTGCCTATCTATCAAAAAGAGCTCACTGACATCTAGTGTGGGCCGCTCTTATTTTAATTATTGCATTGCTCTCAACAATTATAGACCTGCTGTATTTCCAAACTCCTACATGTGACATTTTGACCCAGACTCTAAAGCATATGTGTCAAAATTAATGACAAATAATGAAGAAACTAATTTTTGACATTTGTGATGTTCCCCATTGATCCACTTTAAAATACCCAGGACACATGGCTCCTTACCTCTGCCCAATCAATGTACCAAATTTGTCAGTGATTGGACAATTGTCTTTGAGGTACATCAACATTTATGAGAGGTCACCGACATCTGTAAAGCATTCATCTATGGAAATTCCAATGTACAAACTAAGAATGGGTGTATTTTCCCAAACAATACACTACTACTAAATACACTACTACAGTAAAAATAAAGTAAATCAATTTGAGTTTTGCATTTCTTAATTTTTTTAATTCCCCTCTCAGAGCTCCTGGAAAAGTACCAGTCATGCATTCAGCTGTGCATAGACTGAATTCTACATTTTATCCTGGACTCACCATCTATTAGACCGCTCTCTCATGTTATTCAGCTCAAACAATAACAAAAGGTTGTCACTAATCAGAAGAGTTGTCTAGTAATGGGTCAAGGGTCAGTCTTTAATGTGACCTCTGACACATAATTAAATTGCCATCTTTAACCTCAGTTACAACCTGTCACAGAGCATTGGATTACATGCTGCAAATCACTGCACCAATCAATGGCAGGAGATAAGGTGGAGGGAGGGGCTTAGAGCGTCAAGCACAGTGTCTGCTGCTTCACCGTGCAAAGAGATTATCTTTAATGGAGTTGAACTGTACAGTGATCCTGTTAAAGTATAGCCTAATTACATTTTGAATGACTTACTTCAATAAGAAACCCGTCCTAACGGGGAAAAAGGAGTAGATTTTGAGATAAGGTAATAGAAAGGCAGCTTCTCAAAAACAAACACGCAGGTAAATAACCTATTTAGCATGGTCACTCCCAGTGAGCAGTCACATAACTTGATACCTCTTTATGTGAATTATTATGTGAACAGAGACAGTGACCAACACATAAACTGAAAGCCGTCTTTGGCTATCCTGATTGGTCAGCAGCGTAGGCCTCATAGGCTACCATGTGTTTGTTCCATTATTGGCATGAGTACAAGCTGCAACCTTTCTCATGCTCTCTCTATCACTCCCCCATTTTTTGTCTCACTAGCATATGGGTTTTCTCAAACATTATGTCATTGATCCCCAAATAGCCACATGCTAAGCACACCAAGGTCCCTAAACTGCACTTTGAGAACCACTACACTAACCAAAACGACATTAAAAACAGAAAGATCCCTCAAGAACTGCAAAAATGAAGCCAATTGTGAATACATTCCACAATACTTTAATCAGCATCTATTGTCTCCAAGCAACCCCCATGTTTTCAGCTGTAAACAGAGTTAGGTTCAGATTAGCTGCAGCTTTCTTGGTGTATCATGAGAATAGGGCGATTCATTGTGATCTGCTGGTCCAGGGAAAGCATGTCTTGATTTATTGATGGCGGTGCCCTGCTATCTGGTTTACCAGGGATATGTGGTCCAGCAGAGGCCAGCAGGGTAGGCTAAAGGCCCCTGTGAAGTCTAATACAGCAGCATTTCCTTTCAACATGCCCACTGAGCAGACAAACCGAGGATGACGGAAGGGCTTTTTGAGCAAACAAGAGTGCTTTTGTCTTACAGCAGAGTAATAACAAAGATTTCTTTTAAATAACACTAAATTTGACTGGTGAGGCTAACAACTGAGACTACGTTCCTCACACAGGCACTGATTCCTCACCAAAACTGCAGCTGGTGTTGCAGAGGAAAAAAATGTGTCCCCAAACTCAAATGATCCTGAATGACTGTTGATTATGATTTAGGGGCTGCTACTTTTGTTTCAAACTGTGCCTTGCTTTGTGGCCGGGGGCCCTGTGTTGTTTAAAGGGTTGTCGGGGTATAAATACTAAATTAATCATGCTTTGGCTCAACTTGCTAGGGACTGAAATTTGCTTATGGAGGCCCATGATCACATAAAATATTAATGGCTATACAGAGAACTGGCATTGTAGCGATGGGGGCAAGGCGTGTGAAACCATAGAGGAGTGTGTTGGGAGGGGTCACTGTTTATTTGAGATCTGCATAGCCTTCCTTACATCTTTACCATAAAGGGGTAAATGACAAAAGTGACCGAAAATTTGTGTAACCACACTTTCCATCAATACGAGGAGTGCTTATCGTGCATGTCTGATTTTACAAAATTGGTTAATTGGTAATTGGTATTAATTGGTATGCAGCAATGTTTTCATGTTGTGAGCACATATTATTCAAATGAATATGAATAAATACATAAGAAGTGTGTAATGTTATGCCTTGTCCCAGTTTTTGCATATCCATATGACCGACTTCAAGAGCTCTGAAGGACTTCAAAAAATAATCACAACAATCACATTTATTGACAGATAACCACCTCCCACCTCCCAGCAAAGAAGTGTTACTCTGAACACGAGAATCCTTTGTTTTCTGTGAAATAAAGAAATTCAAACCATTTTACATATTAAAAAAAAAGAAATAACAGCATTACAACTCATTCCAAAATTTCACACCATTTGTCTCCTTGACACAAATCAGAAAGTAGAGCTCTACGTAACAGATGACAGAGATGGCGTAAACTCATTAGCCCATATTTTCAGAGCTCACACAGAGTATATAAACATCCTCTCCCCACTGAGACACAAAGGGAGGCGGGCAGGGCGCTCACAGAGACACTCCAGCATGCCGGTCACATTACCAGTCAAAGTGGCTGTGGACTGCATGGGGTACGATTCTGCAGCCTTACTCTCTGAACCACATTTATTAGTGCAGCTGTTCCAAGTGGTGCTATTAAACAATTGTCAGGAAAAGGGGTTCTTGCATCAGTCAAACTGGTGACATGACAGATGAAAGCCGCAGTAATGAAAGCTACAGGTTCACGACATGTCTGCCACATGACTGTGCCGGTAAAACTGCAAGGGCCCGGCCAGTTAGATCACAAATTATTCTTACATTCCCTCTCTCGCTGGGGTGTTGGGTTTGGTGAAGCCCCAGTAGGTAAATGACAGAGCAGGATGGGGCATTTAACACTCCTGCTGTGAGGGACAGAGGGATGTGAAAGGAGGTGTTTTGGTGGAAGGGCAGAAGAAAAGAAGCTAAGATGATAAACAGCGGAGAGTCTGCAACAGCAAATCTGATTTCTCACAATTATCCCTGTAAGCCTGACAAGCACCAGGGGTGGCCCAGCTACACTGACCTGGTAGACACTCTGATTGGGTTATTTGTCCTCTCTTATTCAAGACTGAGGAATTGTGGGAGCTGTGCTGTGGAGAGCTTCTCTGCAGGTGTATAGCAACCCCGTAAAGAAAGTAATCCTCTTTTCACCAGCACCTAAATACCACTACCCAAATGCACTTTTGATTTGCAATAAGCACACAATGTCTGGTCTCTTATATAGTTTTAACCCATCTTATGTAAGCAGGTAGGCAGTGAGAAGTCAAAATTAACACCAAGGATCATGTGTTTTTATAGCACTTTTATATTCCAAGAGCTATACAGTTAAAGTAACAATTTTTTTTTTTTTTTTTCCCAAAAGTAAGATTTGCAGTCATGGCACTGTGAAAGCCCACACAGGTGAAAAGCAACATGTAACAGTATATTATCATGATACAAATGAAAACAGACTGACTGAACGAAATGGGGAAAAAATGCCTGTTTTGACTTGCTAAGTGCACGGTAAAGTTTTGGTCAAGCTGATACTGCTGGCTTGTTGAAATCACATCAGTCAGATTCAGAGACCATGCTCTCCCAACAAATTAACAAACCTACTAAAACACAAGAGAAAATGAGTTAAAACTAACAATATTTCCTCAGGCAGACTGTTCCAAAGTTAGGGGACTTAATAAATAATAGATAATAAATTAACTTAACTTAATTTACCCAAATTCTCCACCAGGATCAATAAGTTTGATCATGTCTTGTCTAAACCTCAAAAAAGGTAAGAAGAATATTTTCTATCGCTTGAGTAATTTTTCATTCATTTTTTGTTGCACAGAGGTAAACACTTCCAGAACATCATAAAGCCATTTCTGAAATGGCTCTTTGAGAAGCTATAGGCAGCAAATAAATAACAAGAGTGAAGGTAAAGTTCTGATCAATATTTTAATTTAAATTACAAGTAACTGTTAAAAAATACTTTGTATGTTTGAAACAGCAGGTTGTTACAGTAATTACAACACAATTAAATCTGACAAGTAATTAAAGGTCTTTGTTCTTGATTGGAGTTTCTTAGAGGAGTGCTGTCACCGAATCCTGTTGACTTGTGGCTCCTGCAGCAGAAAGCAAACACACACACAAAAGTTTTACCTTTATGAACTCTTGCAATATTACATATATTAACAATGTCAACTTCATGCATTTTCCATACTTATGTGATCTAGTTCTGTCATGCAAATTAAGTTAAATTCATTAGCTTAAATTCTTTGGAACATATCATGTAAAATCACTAATATTACCTTACCTTGGCAAGAATTCAGTATTGAACGATACCTTAACTTACCAATCCACAAAAGTGTATTGATGAGAGTGTGTGACTTTGTAAGGAATTTCGCTCTTTCAGTGAACAAGTAAGGGTGTTTTTTTTTTTGAAATGGTCTTTTTTCAGCTGTTTTGGATTGTTCTTTTTTTAAATTGCCACAATAGTTTTGTTACTTTTTTGCAGCATTATTTTTTTCAAGACCATTTCAATTCTTTATTTTTTTACAATTCAAAGTAAAGCCAAGAATCGAGAAGCAAAGCCATCATACAAATCATTAAAACCCATACATAAAATATTTACACATGAGCAACTATTCAGTCAATCTATTACTATTCAGCAAAACCTATAGTCTTTACTTCAGTAATGTTACAACACAGGTTTTGTTGTTTTAAGTCAACTTAAATCAAGAGTTCAACATGTGTCATGAACTGATCAGTTGTCATGCGGCCAAAAAAAAAAAAAAAAAAAAAGGTTTTGTAAAAAAAAAAA
>OMKZ01019109.1:0-12501 GCA_900302535.1 Neoniphon sammara
TAAAACTATTCGTCACATTTCTTGTTGGCAGCTTTATGCACTCACTCTTAACAATTCAAAAATTGCGAACATGAATCAAGTCATGAAATATAAACAATCTTGAAGTTCCTTTCAACAGTGATGGTGTTTGAACAGATCACTGCACCTCTATTGCACCCTCTCCTTAGTGTTTACTCATGTCCTCTGCCCTCTTTGGACTACCTCTTCTTCTACTCCATGTAGCTCTGTGACTGCCTCCTGTCCCTGAGCTCCATCCTGCTCCTCCTTGTCCATTTCCATGGCTCTCTCATCCAGTGTCCCTTGCAAAGCCTCCTTCAGGGTCAAGCTAACTGCTTCAGAGTCCCTCACTACCCCCTGCTCTACTGACATTTCTGGGTGGTGTCTCTGCAGATGCTTAACCACCTGGAACTTCTGCTTGGCCCTGTAGGAACAGTGGCGACAGCAGAAAGGTTGCTGCTTGGTGTGAGAGAGGTAGTGATGTCTGAGACCCGCCGGCCACCGGAAAGCCTTGTGGCACAAACCACATGTGTATGGCCGATCGTCACTGTGTTGCCGCTGGTGGGTCTTTAGTATGAACCTAGTCTTGAAGGCCTTGCCGCATTTCTCGCAGATATAAGAGCGCATGTCGCAGTGCTGTGTATCCCGGTGGGCACGGAGGGCGTCTGCTCTGTTGGTACGGTAGTCACACTCATCACAGGCATATGGCTTCTCCCCTAAAGACAGTGGAAGAAGGAAATAGAATTTACTCTGGGGTTTTTTGACTGTCAACAAAAAACTCTAATTCACACCTTGGAGCTGCCCAGCACGGCCACAGTCTTCTATTATTGGTCGTCACTGAGCAGCTCCACTGTAGCATTCTTGCTCAAAGGCAACATCATAGTTACCAGGCATTCAAACCAGCCAAATCTTTGTGGTGCCTGTTCCCAAGGTATTTCAATAATCATCCTTCAAGTCTTCTTACCTGTGTGCTTAGTCATATGGTACTTCAGCTGGGTCGCCCACTTGCATTTGTAGCCACATTCTGGACATAGATACTTCTTCTCCTCCCGGTGAACTCTCATGTGAAACTGCAGTAAAAATAATAGTGTAATTAAGCTGAAATACAATAAGATAAAAAATGAATACCTTTGCTTTTTAGAGGTCAAGCTGGCGTCACTTTGGAAGCCTATGATTTTGAATGCAGACTGAATATATGAATTGTGTTGTCTTCTTTCAAAAAGTCATGTGAACGGGGATCTTTCTATTGCATGTCAAATGCTAATACAACTCACTGTTCCCCTTCACCTTCCTGCTCATTTAACATCATACAAGTGGTGGTAATGAGAGAGAACACTGAACTACAATGGCTGTCTGCCTGTGTCTGAACACACCATGAACTCTCCACAGAAAAGGAAAAAACTGGAGCCTAACTGTAGAGCTCTTTGACTGCCAACAATATGCTTGTGAAGATCTTAATGAGATTCTGTGGTTACAATAATAAACTCACCCTAAAAAATTAAAGCTCACCTTCAACCTGGAGGGGTCGGTGCAGGTGTAACTGCACTGCCCACAGCTGTAAGGCTTCTCCCCAGTGTGTATGCGAATGTGCCATGTGATCTTCTGCTTGTTCCGGGTCGAATACTTGCAGTCCGTGCACTTGTAAAGTCGTTTGCCCCCGTGAGAACGGAGATGCTGCTCTAATACAAGTTGATGCCGGCAGGCAAACTGACAGAGGCTACACTTAAGAGGCTTGTCCTCTGGGGATCCCTCTTCATGCTCATTCAGTAGGTGTTGAGCTAATACCTGCCTTGTTTTAGTAGCAAAGGAGCACAGCTGGCACTGATGTGCCAAGTGGGTTCTCCGATGAATCTCAAGGCTTTCTTTTGTCTCAAAAGACTCCTGGCAGGTGGCACACTTTAGATGAGGGTGGTTGCTCTGCTGGTGGCTCTTAAGTGTGGCCTCACTGCTACACATGAAGTCACACTGCATGCAGGAGAAGCAGACCTGGAGCTGGTGCACACGTTTACAGTGGTTCCTTAGTGCTACGTCTGAACTAAAACGAGCCTCACAATGAGTGCAAGCATGCTGTAACTCCCCTGTGTGGCATCTGAGATTGTGCCTCCTTACATCATCAAGCGTGTAGCCACTGAAGTCACAGAGTGAGCAGAAGTGGGTAGGTTGTCTGTCATGGATGCGTGTCTTGTGTTGACGCAATTTGGTCATCGTCCCAAAGGTCTTGTTACACTGGTTGCAGCTGTGGCGCCCAATGCCAGTGTGGAGAGATTCATGTTCTTCCAAACGATAGCGCCGTGTGGTACTGAAAGTGCAGTAACGGCAATGGTGGGGTCTTGCACCTTTGTGTTTGAGCGCAACATGGTGTACCATGCGCCGTTCTTGCTTACAGGTAAAATCACAGTGCTCGCAGTGCAAACGTTTAGGCTTGGCAACACCTGACTTGTTTTTTTCATGGGCAGACAAAACATGATTAGCCAGTGAAATCTGAGATTTAGCTACAAATGAACACACTTGGCATTGGATTTCATCTGGCTTCAGGCAGCCTCGCCTTTCATGGCTGTCCAATGCCCTTTTCTGACTGCACCTGAACTCACAGCTGGGACAAGAGAAGATCTGACCTTTCACGGAAACTTTCACTGGGGTTTCACTGTTCTTCACCAAGTCCTTTCCTCCACTGAGTGACTGATTACTGCCTTCATCATCCATGGCTGAACAGATTTCATTCTGTTTTTTCCTCAAGGTTTTTCTGCAGGCTGAATAGTGGCAGGCAACTGTTGCAATCCTGACCGATGAAAAACTGCAGAGCTTGCATTTGAATTTCCCATCCTTTTTAGTGAAAAGGGTATTATTCTTCAGTGAACCGCTTCTGTATTTGGTTTTGAGACCAGAAAATGTGTGTTTTTTCACAACTTTAACATTCAAATGCTTCTTTATCTGAATTTTGCTGCCCCGACTTCCTAATTCACTGGAGCTAGCCGCTTTATTAATACAGCCTTTGTTTGTTAAATGAGATGTACTTGCTCCTCTTCTTTGTTGGTGTAATTCCTGATCTTCTGAATCTTTGCTAATGCTATTATCTAAAGGTGGAAGCTGCGTTTGACCTGAGCCTGTTCCTTTATCACGTTGTTTGAATCCATCCTGACCCTGAGGAGAGTTCTCTCTTGCAGTGAGACACACAGCTGACATGCCCACAAACGTCCTTGTTTTTTGCTGAAGTGCTGGGCACTTCTTCACAAGGTGGCTATCAAGGCCTCGCCTCTGTTTGAACTGTGCCCCACAGGCTTGGCACTTGTACCCCTTCAGCCTACCATGGCACAAAGATTGGCAGTGGTACTTCAGAGCAGCCTCCTTGCGAGTTACATAAGAGCACTTGTCACAGCGATAAATATCCTCACTTGGCAGCACGAGCATTTGCACCCGTCCCTCCAAAACCATTGCTTCTGCTTGGTCCCTGTCATGCTTCTTCATGGCCTTCAGGCGGATCTCAGACTCTAAAAGCTGATCCTGTCCAGGTGGATCAGATGAACTGGTGATTCCACCAGCATCCTCCACCTCAGATGTTTGGGCATGATTACTTGCAGGTTCAACTGGTTGACTTGTATTTCGTTCACAGTTCTCATCTATGTCACTTTGTTCACAATCTCCCTCTGCCAAAGGTAGACTGTCTTCCTCTGATGAACTCACAGATGTAGAGACGTCTGCTTTTTCTTGTGTTGTGTCAGATCCTTTACAATTTAAAGTGGGTACCCTGGATGTTGGGTTTTCTCTATTTTCTACCTCATTTTGCAAAGAAGGGGTTTCGTATTCAGTGGTTGATAGGGTAGTCAGAACAAGGGTACAGTATTCCTCAGGACTTTTCACAGATGGGGCACTATCTAAGATACTTTCATCAACAACCTCTTGAGGAACATCATCATAAATATTTGCTGAATCCAAGGGTTGCAAACCAGCTGCAGTTTCCTTGTTGGCGTTCTGGTCTGCTGAGCCAGTAAGATCAGACTGTTCTCTTTGAGTCTCAGTAGCTGGAGATGGTGGAGACCCTTCATCCGACTGTTCAGACTGCTCATGAGCTGTTGAGGGTTTCTCATAGAAGTCCTGCATGAATTCAATCGAGTTCCTTTCCTTCTCCTTTGCAGCGTAGTTCTCTAACCATGCTTTGTCCCCGGGCACGTACCCATGAGCTTTCCTCTTGTGTAGAAACAGGCTGATGCTACTGAAAGAGGAATAGAAGCAGAGTGCACAGCGAAACTCTTTCAGTTTGGTGTGTTTGCAATTCTCATGGTTCTGAAGTGCTTGGCGGTAGCAGGTAGTGTATGTGCAGTATTTGCACTGATAGACAGTTGGCTGTTTCCCCTCTCCAGAATGTTTGGCCAACATGTGATTGCGAAGCTCATATTTGCGCTTGCAGGCATAAGCACAAATCTCACAAATCAGTGACTTGGCCTGATGTCGTAGTTTGTGGCTGTTTAGCTGGTCCATGCGGTGACAACGGTAAGAGCACTGATCACACTGATACCTAGAGAAGGACACAAAGTTTGGTCTTTAGAACAATAGTGTATAAATACTGCTGCCGTAGCTAATTGTGGCACAGTGGTGGAGGTACAATAAAACCCCAAGGGAAGAAAAGGAAATTTGACGCCCTTTCAAACAATTTTCATATTTATCATTGAACTTTCAGTCTTAATGATTTTCTTTTCACCAAAGCTCACATACATGGTCAACAATAAACGCAAGATTTCCATGTGTGGGAGCTTTCTGCACAAAAAGAAAAAAAAAATACGGAAAATGAATATTTTGCTGCATCTCTCAACAAAAATAAACTACAACCTGGTTGTACAACTGCAGCATAAAAGCTCTTGTGCATACAATGACTACTCTTAAGCTCAATTTAATTAGGGAACAAGATATATGTTATAATACATAACAGTTTATGTAATAGGTCCATTTGTCTACAATGGTGCCCCATCATCAAACACCAAGATTCCCAAAAACAGAATACCAGAAATACAATCAAAGTTTTTATAAGGAACATCTACCTGAGGTCCCCAGCATGTTTCCGCATGTGCACATTCAGATAGTGCTTCCATTTAGTGACGTATCCACATTCGGCACACATAAAGTTTTTATCATCTGAGTGAGTGAGCATATGTTTAGAGAGGTAGGACTCATCTCGGCACCTGAAGTCACAGAGGCTACACTTGTGGGGCTTCTCACCTTTTAAAGGAAACAAAATAGATGGGGATATGATGCCAGAATAAGTCATTTACACAGCACAAATCCACAGACTTGTGGAACTGTAAGATGTTTCACATGAAAGCACCACTAAACCATCAGAAATTGAAAAAACAATGCTATCCTTACCACTGTGCATCAACATATGCCGCGTCAAGCCACGCTTATGTGAGGTTACATAGCTGCACTGTGTGCAGCGATGGATCTTCTCAGTGGCGTGCAAATGTCCAATGTGCTGTTCAAACTCCACAGGATTAAATGTGACAAAGGAGCAAAAGTCGCAGCAAAGCTCCTCACTCCCTGAGTGGCCTTGTCGCTGGTGCTGGAGGAAGACGGTCTTGTTGGAGCAAGAGAAATCACACTGTGAGCAGTGGTAGGCGAGATGCGTCCGACGGTGATCCTCCATGTCCTTTACACTTCGGAAAATGGCACCGCAGGCATGATAACGACACTGTACTGCCTTGACCCCATGCACTTTGGTAGTGTGTCTAAGCAGTGCTTTGCGTAGAGAACTCTGGAAAGAGCAGCCTTCTTGGAAACAAGCCACTGGCTTGCGATCCAGCAGGATGTTGTGTGTCTTCATGTGAGCCTTAAGGGACCTGCTTTGGTGAAAGCTTTGACCACAGCTGGGGCAAGGATAGACTTGAGACTTTACATCCTCCCCTGTCTCATCAGCATGCATGCTGGCAACATGGCGGCGGACTGCATTCCGCTCCACGGCTGAATAGTCACACAAGTGGCAGTGATGGACTTTTTCACCCGTCTCACGGAGCTTGTGTATGCGTAGCTTGCTCTTGCTAGTAAAGTAACGCTTGCAGGTGTTGCACTGGAGACTGGGGTCAGGAAAATGCAAGTGGAGGTGCTCCTGCAGGTGGGAGCGCATCTTGAAGCAGCGCCTACATTTGGGGCAGGTGTGGGTGCGATAGATGTGTTCTGTACCCTCTGCGAGGTAATCTATCGGAAAAAAAACATATGAAACTTGTTAGAAAGTTACAAAGTGAGAATCTCATGCAAACAGTCTTTATTACAATGTTTTCAACTTAACACATTTTGCTGTTTTCCAATTTGATGCCATCTAATACAGCTGCGCTTTATTTTCTGCCACAATGAAATCGGGATAAATCTATGGATCCGTTTCCATTCTTTATTGTTGCTTTCATAAAAGCCACTGATTTGGATTTTGACAAAAATGGGAGATGATGCCCCTCTTTACTGCTTTCTGGCATTTTCAAAGGCAAAATATTTAGGTGGTTCACTTATTCAGGTGATATTTTAATATTACCTGAATAACCAGTATTTTTGCCATCTTTCTGTGCTTTATTATTTCATATCTACAAATAACTTTACGACTCTCATCACTACTACATACCAGACAGACAAGTGCACATACCTTTGGAGGGCAGTGTGTTACTGTCATTTGTTCCTGCTGAAGGCATGTCTTTTTCCATTTCCTTTCTTGCTCTTTTTGTATTGTGTCCTTGCCTCTCAGGTTCTACCTCATCATCTTTTTGTGATGGTGACACATAAGCTGGGTTGGGTTTCTGTTTTCTTTTCGGCCGACCAGAGACCAGAGACTGGTTGCTTCTATCACGGCATGTTGTTGTGGTCACCACCTCATTCCCTAGGAATAAATGTGCAAGAATGTTAATGTGAAATCTATCCTTGATCAAGCTGTGGATGGATGTATATTTGTGGAAATTAACATCTGTCTAGTGCCTGAATGGTTGCAATCTATCCCTACAGCAAAACTTATAATGTAAACACTGTTTTAATGGAAGGAGAAATGGATTTTCAGTTTTGGGTTTGTGTCACATAACACCATCTCCTTCCTGGTCTCAATTTACCATGAGGGTCAGAACAAGGATGGCTGTGCTCCAGAGTGTGGTCATTTAGTTGTTTTGCACTATGGCTCACGAACTGGCAGTGAAGGCAGGAGAAGGGCATGTGGTTCCGCCGATGGCTCTCCATGTCGCCTAGGGTACAAAATGACACCTTGCAGGACCGGAAGTTGCAAGGAGTAAGCGTGAGGCCATGCGTGGATGTCAAATGTGCTTGATACTTTAGGTGATCTGTGCTGCTAAACTGGCAACCTTGTTCAGTGCAGGGGAATGGACCTTTGGGTTCCTGCTCTCCATCGTGGATTCGGAAGTGGTTTTTCAGTGCACGTGGCTTGGTGAAAAACTCAGTGCATAAAGAGCACTTGTAATTCCCCAACTGTCCTTTACTTTTGGATGTTGTCAACCCCTTTGAACAAGAATGAGAGGCAAACTTGTCACTCTCTGAGAAGCTTTCTCCACACTCCTCACAGAGATGGGGAGGGACTGTCTCCATTGTGTCTGCTGAAAAAAAAATAAAGCCAAATTTAAGCTACAATGTAACAGATTTAAGAGGACCGGGTGGCAGGCATGAGTAATTTGTTCCCAGTTTTGTAACAAGGTCCATAGCCTCCACAATATTCGCATTGCTGTCAGTAATAGTGTGCATTACCATTCTAACGTTAGCTACGATGCAAACAGAATCTCGACCTACTGCACAAGCTTCCGCAATCCTTCCTATCTGGAAACCATTATATCAAGACTTGTCAGTTTGACAGTACGGCTGGACCATTCTAACCTAATATGTGACTTGACTAATTGTAACTTTCCGATGCTTCTTTTATTATTCAAGATTGGTACTGGCTAGGTTTCACTTACTTTTTGTTAAGTCGAATCACTTGAGCTACGTCGCCATGACCTTCTGTTGGTTTTGGACGCGAAACGGTTAAAACTCCTACAATCCCTGCCAATTAATTTCACTTTGGGGATCTGAGCAAACTGTACGATGTACAATTAGTGCCACACATAATATTATGTACCAGGCTTGTTAGCTTAGCTAGTGAAGAAGCTAGCGAGCGAAATTATGTTGGTACAACACCGGTAGGAGCTAGGAACTAAAGTTTCCTAGTAAGACGAGCGGTAGGAACTATATTTACGTAACAAACCACGGAAGTGTAATAGAGGTCGCTACATGCCATACACGAGTTTTCATCATTCATTAAAGAGAAAGACTGCAGTTGTGTAATATTTTGATTTTATTTTTATTTGCACGAAAGGGCGGAAGTCTCCGTGGAAGGAGTGTGGAAAGTATGACATGAATAATGAAGACAAGTCAGTGCGGTGCCTTTTTCATTAACGTGTGTGTCATTAGTTGCTAGTTAGCTGTTTTTACATTGTTAGATTCCTAAATTATCTAGGCAGCAAGCTTCCACCTTATCTGATAAAGCAGACTGTCAGGTTGATGACAGACATCCTTCTTCAACAAACGTACTGTAATTTACAGCCAGGTAGATCTACAAATGAGCATGCAAAGGGATATTACAAACATATAGACTGATTCAGTTAGTCATCACTATGACTCTGTCAGATCTTGTGAGTGGTCTGCAAGACAACCCTTACTTTGGGGCCGGATTTGGACTGGTGGGGGTCGGGACAGCGTTAGCTTTGGCCCGGAAAGGAGCCCAGGTCGGGATGATCTTCTTCCGCAGGCATTACATGATCACCTTGGAGGTCCCCAGCAGGGATAAGAGCTACCACTGGCTGCTAAGTTGGATCACCAAGCACGCCCGGCACACTCAGCACCTGAGCGTGCAGACCTCTTACCTGGCACATGAAAGTGGAAGGGTCCACACGCAGTTTGACTTCCACCCAAGTCCTGGGAACCATATCATCTGGTGAGAAGAGTTCTCTAAATCTAGTGGATCATGATGTAAAGTAATGAACTCGAGAGTCCCAGTCCCAAATGCTATTTATACATGGAGTGTGACATTGTCTGCAGGTATCAAAGGAAGTGGATCAGAGTGGAGAGAACCAGAGAGAAGCAGATGGTGGATCTGCACACGGGAACACCATGGGAGTCAGTCACCTTCACTGCTTTAGGCAGAGACAGACAATTCTTCTTCAATATCTTGCAGGAAGGTATGACATAAATACTGTCATGTTGTCGTCTTTTAAGTGAATAGTGACTAAACACTGGGCTTTCAGCAGGCCTGTATGATTGACAGTTGTGAGTTTTGGCAGCTGCAATGCGTTCTTATTCTGGCTTTGTGTGATGTCACACAAGTTGTTTGCTGTGTTTTGCAGCAAGAGAACTGGCCCTGAAGCAGGAGGAGGGACGGACAGTGATGTACACAGCCATGGGTGCCGAGTGGAGGCCCTTTGGGTTTCCGCGGCGACGCAGACCCCTCAGCTCAGTGGTCCTGGATGTGGGCGTGGCTGAAAAGATTGTAGACGATGTGAAGGAGTTCATTGGAAATCCCAAGTGGTACACAGACAGAGGTGGTGTATCATGCGTTATTTACTGAGGAAGGGACTTCTCAGTGCCATGTGGCCACAGCTGTTTTCATTCTTTGTATATGGAAATTGCATTTAGCTGTTTCACTCTTCTATAACTCTGTTTGACATTTTTATCATTTACCTTTATTATTTTATCATCTGTAAGGCACTTAAGTTGGAACTTTTATTTGAAAGTGTTGTCAATATAAAGTTTATAATTCTAACTTAATATAAGCAGTAGGCTACTGGTTGATGGTGGTTGTGCTTCTTTTCCATAGGGATCCCCTACAGAAGAGGATATCTGCTCTATGGACCACCGGGCTGTGGAAAGAGCAGCTTCATGTGAGTCAGAAGAAATATGGGCCATAAATCAAGTCAAGTCAAAAATCAGTAAAACTTGTCATTATCTGCACTAATGCACAGATTGGTGTAAATGAGCATTTTTGTGACTCTTTGTCTGTATTTCAGCACGGCACTGGCAGGCAAGCTGGGCTACAGCATCTGTCTGATGAGTCTGAGCGACCGAACTCTTTCAGATGACCGTCTGAACCACCTGCTGAGCGTGGCGCCGCAGCAAAGCATCATACTGCTGGAGGACGTAGATGCGGCCTTTGTGAGCCGAGAGCTGCTCCCCACAGAGAGTAGGTAGCAGAGACAGAGTCATGGTTCACAGACATTCACCTGTGGCCAGAGGCTGTTGCTAATAAAAAGAAGAAAACTTTTCCCTAAAATTGGGTCATTAGAAATGTATTTCTTACACCTGTTCAGCTCTCCAGTGTGGATGTTTTTGTTCAAAGTTTGAATTATGAACCATTTTCTGTCATATATCATGCATTTATGGTGGAAGGTGGAAATTCGCAACAGCTGGAATTGTCTTTTTGAATTGTGTTCAAGTCATTCAACTTTGTGTCTCTTTCCCCATCAGACCCCCTGGCCTACCAGGGAATGGGAAGACTGACCTTCAGTGGTCTGCTGAATGCTCTGGATGGAGTGGCCTCATCTGAGGCCAGAATAGTCTTTATGACCACCAACTTCATTGACAGGTACTGTTGGCATAGAATTTGCAAACACTGTTGAATAAAGCAGAAATGCTAAAAAAATAATCTTTAATAAAAACATCCAACTGAGACCATATTTGTACTTTTTACATAAATTAAAACTAGTTCATGTGAGTTTATGGCAAGGGGAGCTGCTTATTTTGTTTCAATCTTTGTACACAGGCTGGACGCTGCGCTGATCAGACCCGGCCGTGTGGATCTGAAGCAGTACGTTGGTCACTGCACCCACTGGCAGCTCACCCAGATGTTCCGACGCTTCTACCCCAACGAGCCGGCCTCTGAGGCGGAGCGTTTTGCTGAGAGTGCCTTGACCGTCCACCCTGAGATCAGTGCTGCCCAGGTCCAAGGACACTTCATGCTGTACAAACTGGACCCCGCAGGCTCTATAGACAATGTTGCCAGAATGCAAGAGTGAGAGGACTTGAAGGAGTTTGGAGAATGATCAACAGATAACAGCTACTTAAGGGAGAAACATGAGTACATTTTTCACATTTCCAGTTGCAGTTTTGGTGTTCATGAAGCAGAAATGCACTAATAATACCAAATAAACACAATTGTATGAAAACCTGAATTATGTTTTGTATCATGTGAAAGGCAGTGGTAACCTAAAGCTAGAAAAACAACCTTATGACCATTCTGCCCCCTGCCCCCTACCCAACAGCTATAAAGCACCCTTAGCCCACTGAACCCTTAGCTGAGATCCTCTGCAGCTAGCAGTGAAAGACTGTGTAATGCACACATTACATAACACATTTTACACAAGAAACAGGGTAAACATTACAGGGTGTCCTTCAAAGATAAAAATCCCCATAAAAAGCCATCTGTTGTGCCTTTTGTTTTTGTGTTTTTAAGATGTATAGTCTTACTTACACACAAAGATGAGTAAGAGTAGCCTTTATTGATCCCCTAAAAGAGAAATTCAGGGAGACAAAGCAGCAGCAGAAGTAGATAACAGAAATTACAAAAATTACAGCATTTTTGAATTCAACGTGTAACTTTCAACTCGTAATCTTTCCTAGAGGGACAGAGGTGATTCTTTTTGTGCAGCATATGTAGTTACATTGTTACACAAGAAAACCATCAATAGGTACCTAACTGAAGTGTCATAGTCAACATAAAATAACCCACCAAACCATCGCTTTCCTAATAAATATGTGGGAATACCTGCATTTTAAAAAATTCAACAGGTTTAAACAATGAATACAATTTTTTCATGTTATAACTCAGGTGTAAATATATCTGATTATAGTTGATATCTGAAGCTGTTTTGTCATAACACATATTTAAAATATTCCAGATGTGGCCAATTTCATTTTGTTTTGATAATTAATATCAGGAACTTGACAATGATGTGACTGAAGGACAGTTGATTAAGTCCAGTGATTAAAGACCAATCAAATGATACAAATGATACAATTATACAAATATCATGACTCCATGTTTTAGTGAGGGATATTGTTGGGCAAATATTGATTTACTCTATTAATGATTTTGCTATTTATTTAGTCAGTACAATAAATATATCTTTTTATGAGTTCAAATCAAGGCATTACAATTGGCAGCAAAAAAAAAAAAACCTTGGCAGAAATGCATTTGAAGGAATCAGTTCAAGAATCAGTCAGGGGACAAAAAAAAGGCTTCAGATGTATTGCGGTTGTGTGGGTGGAATGGCCCTTTAAGGAGCCTGGCCCTGGCTGGTGCTCGACAGCTGAGCTGGAAGGGTTAAACTTTCTGCGAGAGGTGGCCCCTCCCCGCCCAGCCATGCTCTGGGATGTAACAGGAGCCTTGTGTTTTTGACATTTCATCCTGCTGAACCCATCATGGCTGCATGGCTGATCCAGAGTGTTGTGAAAAGGTGTGGCCGCCGGTTGCTGCCATGCCCTCCTGCTGCGGCTCTGGTCTGCTCC
>OMKZ01019112.1:0-12634 GCA_900302535.1 Neoniphon sammara
TTCTTTCTGTCTCACATTTACCCCAACTCCCTGGCATAGCGGGCTGGCGTCATTGGACTGTGAGTTTGAGTGTGACGGTGCAGGTCTGACGTCAGTGCATTGTCCACATGCCTGACCCGGGGTTGTTTACCACTTTTTGGGGGCCTTTATCACACACACACACACACACACACACACACACACACACACACACGCAGCGGTGGGGTCAGTGAAGCTCTCGTGGATCTGGTCCCAGTGCCAGGGTGTAAAGAACAGTGTGAACAGCCATGTGTAACTAACTCTTCTCTCTCTCTCTCTCTCTCTCTCTCTCTCTCTCTGCCGCCCCCAAGCAACCCACTGGGCCATCTATTCACAAATTCAATGCTTTGGCAAACCAAACACAAGCCCAGTTTTCTATAGTCCACAGGCAGTAAGGACCAAAATAGCCTCAACACGTCGGAGACTATTTTTAGAGTCAAATTGACTCTGCTTTCAGAGCATTTAAGAAAAACAAGCGTCACCACACTCAAAAGAGAAAGAAAGGCAGGGATTGAGCCGTTGAGCCTCCATGTGTGATTATCTTTGTCCTGAGAAGCGATGATGAAAGTGGCAGGTTTGATCATGTTTCATTTCATTTGGTTAATGAATTGTATGGTCAAAGTCAGATATCTGGCATCAATTATGCACTTGCAATATCTCCAAAAACTTATATCAGTTCAATATCTTCCATTTCAACCCATAACACTCACCATATTGTTTAAAACTGATATATTTTGACATTGTGTCTTTGTCAAAGCATGCACAATTTTAATTTTGTACTTCTTTCCTATGGACAGACAAACAGTAAGGTGTGCTGGTCACCGCTGCATATCAATTAGGCAAAATATAAAATCATCCTATATTATAAAGGAAGATTGTGCAGGCTGTCCATTCTTGGGTGTTGCTTTCGTCCTCACAATGAGAGATTTTTCATGCACATTTGGAAATTTTATGAAAGCATCTCCATCCCACAGAGGGCCTTCAGGTTGAAAACCAAGAGCCAAGCCTAGTTCAGTCTCTCTTCTCTCCTTCAAATGTGAGGGCATTTGACCAGACGCACTTGTTTTAGATGTTGCTTCATCGCCACCTTGTGGTGGAGTTTCACAGGGGGGGAAAATGCTTCCCATTCACAGCTGCACTAGATTATGTCCTCAGTCTAGGGTCATTAAATCATTCAAGAGACTTCCATGTAATCCTTTTGAAAAAATAAATAAATAAATTAAAGATAACTCCCTACAGCCAGCAGAGCTCATTCATAGAATATTTTGTCTGAATCGAAACTTATATTATTATGGCATTTAACCTTTTGCTTTATTGTTAGACTCTTTAAGAGGAGGCTATTTTGATGGGGCCTCGGCAGCATTAAGGCGGAATAAGGAATTTTTGATTTGGGAATAGCAAAACAAAATTACATGACGTGAACGAAAATTGACAAGAGGGGAGTTAACTTTACTGGAACAGGGTTAGGTTTTATTGTAGATGCATGAAAGCTCAAGTGTTGTTACAGTGGAATATTACAGCCTATTGCAGCAAGAAACAGAAAATTCTCCATTCAGACAGTCTATTAAGCCACACTTGTCTTATTCGGATCTTTATTTGATCGAGCAATCAATAGCGCTAAATAGTCTCTATCTGTGATTTTCACTGTACTCAGCCTGTCCTGTAGATCCTCAAGTTAAATTATTATTGAGCTACTTAATTAATGTTGCAGGGACTGTGAGCGCGCAGCCCCGCCTATTTTAAGTGGTGTTTGATTTTTATTGTCGTTGACTGCCGACGGAGAATAGGCGGGCGGGTCCCAACAGGTTTGGTAGTTTTGCTTGGCTGGCACTTGACCCATACGCCAGTGAGTACAGCCTATTAAACACCACTAATCAGCAGTCACTGTGGTAGTCAGCGGTGGGTTGTAGCAGTGATAGAATCTGCTTTGTTATTCCTATAGGTATGCACAAGAACTTATGCTTTTGCGATCATGTCTGTGTGGTGTCGTTTAAAATGTCGTTGAGGGTTATTTTAGCCTTTTTCATACGGGTATGCCTCCAAATTGGATTTCTAGGCTGTTACCCTCTTCCCTCATCACCCAGCTCCAAGGTTGCTGCAAGCGGCCATGCATTTGCACACGGTGCGGGCAGTAGTAGTCACAAGGCTTCATCAAAAAGTTTGGGCTCTTTGCACCCTTCAGCAGTTTGTCACATTATTCTACTGCTGCTGCAGCTTCCTAGGGGAGATAGCCTAACCTAAATTTAAAAAGAGAAAAAGAAGAGAAAAAGGGGAAAAAGCTAGATGAACATAGAGCTAGATGAGAAGCTTAGTGTTCATTTAAAAAAGGGATAACACCTTCTTTGAGTAGGAGCCTACTTTTCAAATTAAACTACTTTTTTTTGGCTTTCAGTCAGACACTCTTCAAAAAATTCAATCATGTTCAAACAGAATCCAGAAAGAGTTCACCTGATGACCGAATCAAGAAACATGTATACCATTATGGGAAGGTAAAGTAAATTTTGACTTTTAATTCTTTATGAAACATTTATGAAACATTTTAAGAGTTGGCGTACTTGTATAGTCTAAATATGGTATTTATTTATAATTGGCCATATCAAAGGTAGCCTAATTTTATTTATTTATTTATTTATTTATTGGTGTTGAGTAGATTTAAGTGTTTTATCAGACCGCAGGCTTGTTAAGAATTTAGCCAAGTATTTTTTTTTTCATAGCCTATATGTAAATAGATTTATTTTCAGTCATGGCGATTGATTCTGATGTGGGCAGTATCTTTGCCCACGTTCCCTTGTTTGTTAACCACTGATTTTCCACACGGGTCTGGGCAGCTTCTCTCCAGGATTAGCAGTGCGCAAACCTTCACAGCCTCCAAGTGAAGCGGCTCATTATTGTTTATAAAAAACAGATAGTTCCAGTCCTGAATGCTGATTGGCTGTGTTCGAAACCGCTGTAAAATACCTTCTAATGCGCATATGTGACCGCAGAACAGTCTGGCAATCCCAGGTGTTAATACGCTCCGCACGTACGCTATTGAAAAACTCCAACAAATATTTGACAGTCAAGACAAGATAGATTCATGTCATTTGCGTCTTTGTTTCATACAGTAATTGTGCTACTGCTGTCTTTTAAAAACAACAGACAATAAAGCAGTAGGTGAATGTGGAGGTACCCCACAAAGGTATGATTAAACAAAATTTCCATCGTTTTTCTATTATATTATTAACCTCAAAGTATTCCCTAACAGAAAGTCACCATAATATTTTACAACATTCATATAAAGGCTATCTGCGGAGCTCAAGGTTTACAGTAACCATTTTGTATCTGATGTTCTTTTTTTAAAGCATAATATTCTTTTAGGAACCCACACTTACATTTATACATTCCTTGCTGAAAAATAATAGCTTAAACCACCCAAGCATTTTATGCTGGTGAGCAGCTTAAGGCTGTGCATTTTGGGTACATTTATGCGGTTATTCACTTGTGATAGCTTGTGATGGTGTTTGTTGATGGTTTATGTTGGAGATGATCTCAGCTGGTGAACATTATGGTGCTTTTGGTCATGTGGGTAACAGTAGTCATCAGACTGCTGAGCATTTCACTTTCTCTAAAAAATGTTCATGGTCTGTGCTACAGTGAAGTGCATTTGATTGCTACATCTGTCAAAACAGCTATAGTACAGAATCCTTCTAGTTTATTAAATTCAGCCACACCTTTACATTACAAGCAAACCTTTTGTGCACAAGGAATTTTCTGCCCTGCAGCCGTTTGCAAGCAGTACTGAAAGGACAAGAAACAGCCATTAGGCAAAAATAACTTGGTTTTACCAAGGCAATCAAATCATGCCATAGTAACCATGGTATTTTGGAACAAACCATAGTTTTAAAATACAATGGTTTTCAGTAATGATTTTTCATGGTAATTTCTGTAGTAGCTGTAGTTGTTATGGTTCCTATTTTAAGATGAAGCTGTTGATCCTAATTGGGGTTTCAGTGGACACTCTGGTTTTAAAATACCATGGCTGTGAATCATGGTTGTATGTATCATGGTTTGGAAACTTGGTTATACTGGCTTGGGATCATAGATTAGGTAGGATGGCAGGATGATTCAGGATGACATATTGTGAACTGGGATACACAATATGCCAGCACAGTCATGGTCTGTCATTGGGCTAGCGGATAGCAAACTTGTGAGTACAGGAAATCAGCCACATAACCAGAGACTGTTGTACAAAGACTTAGCCTTATCTTTTTAAGCCAGATGCAGAATACTTTCTGTAAATCAGTATTAATGGTTTGCCTCCGCTTTTTATATTAATGATACATCTGTCAGGAATTATGTCAATATAAACTCTGTTGGTGCTCATCAAAGATGCAGATTGTACACAGAATACAATGGGTAACAGCAATAATAATGGACAGTTTTGGCTGTCAACAGAAAACAGCATCAAATTATGAACAGAAAACACATTCAGTTGGCAGCTCAGAGCCGCCTGACCTCTAAACATAATAGAGAGAATTACAGAATGGAAGAGTTACAAACGCTTGGATTTAACACACATTTATCTTGACAAATGAAAAGTGAAGCAGGATTAGTGTCCTGTTTTCTTCTACTCTAACACACTCTGTTAGAATCCAGAATGTCTTCTGGCTTGGGAAAAAGTGTTACTCTCATGATTACATTTTTGAAAAGTGTTATAGAATAAGTTGTAGAAAATGATAAAGAAACTCTTCAACTGAAGTCTCTCCAAGTTATTGAAACACAGCAGTAGGAACTAGACTTGATCTTGTGTGTGCATATCCTCTTTAATTTTTTTTGCATTTGCTTTTATTCTTAACCAGTGTTTCCAACCAAGAGGCATTACTGAAAGATGGCACTGATGGCATCAAGCATTGCCATGACAACAGCCACGCACAGCAGGATCGTGAGCGGGAGAAGAAAACTGCCAGGAAGAGGCTGTACGTGGTCTCCGTCGTGTGCTTGGTGTTCATGGTCGGGGAGATCCTGGGTGAGTCATTTCTCACTTTCTCTCTCTCTTTCTCCCCCCTCTTCTTTCTTTTCCATAATAAGATCACAATCAGTTGGCTCTCCGGTCTGTTTTACCTGAAGATTGGCTGTTAGGAAGTTGATCTGCTGATCCTCTTTGCATGAATCTTCATGTTGTACCTGTCTTCTTTGTCACCTTTCCTCGCACTCTTGACCTTTTCCTTACTGTACTCTCCACTATTTCATCTGCTCTGTCTTTAATCAACATCTCTCCTCTTTATATTTTCGCCATCCCTCCACTTTCTCTTTTCACCCCCTTGCTTCTCTTATTTTTTCTACCCCCCTCTGTATTTTCTTATTTTCTTTCCTCTTCATTCCTCCCACCCTCCTCTCTGCTCCACCACACACTCTCTTGTACTTTTCTGTTTCTCCTCTTTTTCCCCTCCCTCCTGTAGGTGGGTATTTCGCAGGCAGCCTGGCGGTGATGACGGATGCGGCCCACCTGCTGGTGGACTTGACCAGCTTCATCATCAGCCTGTGCTCTCTCTGGCTCTCCTCCAGACCTGCCACACACAAGCTCAGCTACGGTTGGCACCGTGCAGGTAAGAGCTCATTTATATCAGGAGCTGCTGGCATTGTTGTTGTTACATTTCAGAGGTGCACTTTGAAGGAAATTTCTGTAAAAAGCCAATCATCCTATCAGCCTGAATCACAGAGTGGGGCTGCAGCAGAGAGGATTGTCCCATTCCTCCTATTGAGACCCCACAGATTTGGCTCATTTTCCCAAATGAAAATATGGTGTTAGTAGACAGTGGCAGGAAATGTTTTGTGTCCACATGAACTGGCAAATAATTACATAGAGTCAGCATGAATTGAATTCCCATTGTTTTTATGTCCTGGAAAACACTGTATCTGCAATGGTGAACTCATGCAATAAAATTAGGTATAAATAAACATTTAAATAAATAAATAAATAAGTAAACAATTTTAACATTCTTGAATTTCCACCCATCCTATCAAATTAAACTGCCTCCCTTTTCCAGAGGTAAAAATTAACAGTAAGTACATTTACAGTACTGTACTTAAGTACAGTTTTGAGGTATTGGTGCAATACTCGAGTGCTTCCATTTTGTGATACTTTTACTCCTACTACATTTAAGAGGGAAGTGTACTTTTTACTGCACTACATTTACTTTAATGCTATAGTTACTTTGCACAATAACTTAAATAGCAAAGTAGTAGTAGTAGTAAAATAGCAAAATAGGATGCATTGTTAGAGCTGAAACTAACCAATAGTTGTATATGGTAGTATATGGAGCAATTCGACCTACAACATGAAAATACTTTATAAGTAAAATTATGAACACAGGACTGCACTTTAACTGGTGTATTTTTTTCATTTTGGTATTGCTACTTTATTTTAGTATGGGATTTGGGCACTCTTTCTTTCACTGCCCTTTTTCCACCCTTGTTGTCATTTTCATCGTCGGGCATTTCTGAGACAGTATAATTAAAATATTGTGTGTCCTTTCTCTTGCTCTCTCTGCCTCCCCGTTCTTCTCATCCTTCCATCCATCCATGCAGAGATCCTTGGCGCCCTGCTGTCAGTGTTCACCATCTGGCTGGTGACAGGTGTGTTGGTTTATCTGGCCATAGAGCGTCTCATCAGCGATGACTACACCATCGAGGGCACTGTCATGCTCATTACGTCTGGCTGCGCCGTGTTGGCCAACATTATGTGAGTAAATCAAACAGATCCAACTTTCGTCCTTTGTACTGCTTTAATTAGGGCAGCGTGATAGATTAATATTATATCAATATTGCATGTGAGACTGTATCCTCTGGGATTTTTGATATATTGTGATGTGGCATAAATGCTTTCTTTTCCTGGTTTTAAAGGCTGTATGACAGTAAAGGGATGCAATTTTCTGAACTTATTAGACTGCTGTAGCTGTTCAATTATTTGCCTCTACCTGCTTGGTTGTCATATCCACATTACTGATTGTTTAATAAAATTTCTTGTGTGTAAATGTCTTAGGAAAGCAACAATAATCATAACAATATTAAGGCATTCGGTCAAAGACATTGTGATATTCGATTTTGTCTATATCATCCAGCCCTATATCTTAAATCGTAGGTCAGTGTGTTGTTAGGGTTTGAATGATATTTATTACTTATAATATCCATTATGCAGAATTTCATAAACTCTGGAAGGTAGGAGACCAAAATGTCCCCTAACTTGGCTTATTTCATCGTTGGTACAGCCACCAAAAATGACTTGTCCCGTCTCTTGACAGCATGGCCTTTACCCTCCATCAGTCGGGCCATGGGCACAGCCACGGCGGGCTCAGTTCACATGGGCACGGCCACGGTCACAAGGAGGCAAATGGACACTCTCAGGTCTCAAACAATATCCACTCCAATGACGATGACGAAGACGTGGACGTGGAGTGCAGAGGAGCTGAGCGTGGTATGTGGCCAGAGATTGGAAGGTTTAAAAGAATATCACAACAAAAAAAAGGGGCTTTAAATTGGAGTATGCATTTGTACGCAGTATAATTATCTTCACAGGATAGAGTCTCTTCAAACCTGTGCCCTGCTATTTTTATCCTTCAGAAGCGAGGTCCCAGCAGGTCAATGCCAGCGTGCGAGCCGCCTTCGTCCATGTGGTCGGGGACCTTCTGCAGAGCGTCAGCGTGCTCGTCAGCGCCATCATCATCTTCTTCAAGGTTAGAAGTCGTGTGTGTGTGAGAGTGTTAAGGAGTCCTTTGAGGGTGAAAATTAGATTCGCAAGGTGAGGAGAGGAGTAGAAAGGAGGTGTGAAACAGGTCAAGTAAAAAAGAAGACTGGTATCACTCCTCGGCATCAGACTTGTCTCCTGTGGAAAACTTGTCGTTCAGCAGGAGCCAATTTTAGATTTATATTCACTGGCTAATGATCTTGTTACTTTTAAACAATCTGTGTTATTGCACCTTAGTGTAGAACAGCCAAAGACTGGGTGGGGAAAAATGATCAAAATGGGTCCCTAAGATTATTTTAAAAAAGCTGGTCTCTAAAGGCAATTGGCTATTTTAATATTGGCTTTGTCATCTAAACAAAAATAAATGCGCCAAGGGTCTTGTAGCACCTGACAATATAATTACTGCCAGATTATGTAATAACTTGTCAAAATGTAATAAAAGTCTAAATGGCTTGAAGACATAGTAAAACCTGTTAATATAATAAATATAATATATTCCCAGATTTAATAAGATCACATTAATACAATTACTTGCAATTATTACTGTTGTTATTATCTTTTTATTATCATTATCAGTTAAAAATATGTCATCTTGTAAGAAGTAATGAAATCTTCTCTTATAATCAGTCGTGCCAGTTAATGAAATGATGTGAACAGGTTGTATTATATGTTATTACCCATTTAGAGGGATATTTTATTACATTTTGACACGTTATTGCATTATCAGTATCAGCGTCAGTTGATATCAGTGTCTCAGGTTTATTTATTTATTTTTTTTATTTTAGTTTGTGCTGTTGCTATGAGGCTGCTGAAGTTCAGCTGCTCTGTGCTCTCAGTGCTAAGAGTTCGCTAAGCTGTCAGGAAGGTGCAGCAGCACGTCCTTTTATTGAAAACACAGCCTCATGCAACACGCTGTTTTCTTCCTTGCTGGCTGTCTGATGAGTTCCTTGTGTTGGAGGTCGTCTCCCAAAGCAAATCAGTGTTTTTGTTTTGGTTTTAAATTATGAGAAATCCACAAACTGGACAGTACATTCTCGCTGTCCTGGTTTAATAAATATTGTACAATTACTGTCTTTGTTAAACTTAGCCTAGTAATTATTAATGATGAAAATACATATATTTATTTATATTATTTATTTATTGCACCATAGGGTGAAGTAGGAATTACAATAAACACTAATAGATTGGGGCAGCAAAAAAGTGGCCCTGCTTTTTTCCAGCTATCACACATGATAGTTCGCTTGTTCACTTGTATATATGTGTGTGTGTGTGTGTCATAGAGCACGGCTGTTTTCATTCCACCTCTGTCTTCATCAGCCCACAAAGTAAGAGTAAACAAAGAGGGAATCAGGGTGAAATAACAGTAACCTTGTCCTCATGATGAAAAAGAAATCGAAGTGAAGTTTGTTGGTTATTTTTCTTGGTGTGTCTCCGCCTCACTCGAGTTATGGAATAAAACTCTGCGTACTGACGCCCGGGTTAGAAGATGCAGCCAGTGTAAAAATGATAAACAAAAACAAACTCGCATGGTGTTTCATGTAGCCAGTATCGGCCAAATCAGTCGCCACTGTTTCTCATGAAATTGGTATTGAAGCTCTGCTTATCTGTTTCTTCCAGCCGGATTACAAGATGGCCGACCCCATCTGCACCTTCCTGTTCTCCATATTTGTCTTGGGCACCACCTTCGCCATCATGAGAGACATCCTCATTGTGCTGATGGAAGGTAAGGCAGCAGCTGACACTTTTAAACACAATGTCAAGAGCAGCAACATATTAGTAAGTAGTGGGTGTGAAAATAGAGAATATTCTACATCTTGTGATACCATAAAATATAATACAGATAGAGAGTGCACTGTCCCAGATTATGCCCACAGGTACAGTCTGAACTTACTTTGTCCTTCTTGCCTTTCACTTTCTTCTCTCTGTGCCTCAAGCTCCCTAAGTGCCCGCCACATTCACACCGCTGTGTCTCTGGTTCTGTCTTTCTGATTATATACCACTTTCACACACTCTCTCTCTCTCTGTCTCTCTCTCTCTCTGCCCAGGCACTCCAGTCGGGGTGAAGTACAGCGAGGTGCGGGAGCGTCTGCTAGCAGTGAAGGGGGTCACGGCTGTCCACAACCTTCACATCTGGGCTCTCACCATGAACCAGGCTGTGCTGTCGGCGCACGTGGCCATAGGTGAGAGGAAAGGGCCGCACACAATGCGGGCTCTTTTCAAAGCTCTGCATGCTGCGACAAGCTCGCTTCTTCACATTAAAGTTTACATTGTCTCGCGTACCTGGAATGTAATTTCTGTCATGGAAAGGTTGACGTATAGGCTGTGGACACAAATGAACAAACCAAAATTAATTCTAAACATTTAAATATTCTGTATAAGGAAACGCAATCCATCTAGTTATGTTATATCCTCCTGTATGCATGTGTAACCATAGCTAAAGGTCAAAGGTTACACATATTATTCAGAAACAACTATTTGACCGCACTTGTAACCATTGATCATGGATTAGACAATTGTCCCACATAATCAATAGCTGCATAAACTTTGGATTTAAAAAAAAACATACAGTTATTCTTTGACTAGCATGATTATGAATTTGGAAGAGGCCGGAGAACAGCGGCAGAGTCTCCGACTTTTTATTCCAAATGATTTAACACAAACACAAATAAAAACTCACTGTGTTTTAATATGACAAAAACAATTCTGGGGTTTTTCCTGAGGCTTTAATCCCAAAATGATTTACTATACACCTGAAAACGTGGATAGGAAACAACAGTGGTGTGTTTCTATCATAGTTACTGTCATCATTTGGCCCCCCGTTTGCCTCTCCAATGTGAGCACTGCTTGTTGAAACAGTTATTTCATTTGTGTAGACAATGCAGGAAAGAAGTGCTGCTCGGCTCTGATGGCTTTTTTAATGGGAAACATTTAACGGGAAAATTAAGTAAACAAAATCAGCTATTCAGAGGACTTTCAATAGGGCATTATTAGAAATGCGACAATTTATAAATTGCCTCTAATGTTAAATAACACAACTGGATTGTCCAACAATTGCTTGTAGTCAATAAAGATGAAATAAAGTTATACCCCAAAAACATCACACATGTCAAAATGAACTGAAAGGAATTCAGAGAAGAAAATCAAATATACAAAACACTTGCAACAAGGCATCAATTTTGGAGCTTGGAGAGGAGACTGATAGACCTGAGTGCCTCATTTCTGTCAGGATTACTGTCATCATCTGACTTTTATTTTGTCTGTTTCCCTCTCCGGTATAAGCACTGCTTTGCTGAAACGGTTCTTTAAGTGGCATAGAAACATAAACACAGCGGAGTGGGTGACTGCCGTTCGTTGCCATTTCCTTGACCTTCCTCTCTCCTCCACAGATGACTCAGTGGATGCTCAGTCGGTCCTCAGGGAAATGACACAGGCCTGCTTCTCCTCCTACAACTTCCACTCTGTTACTATTCAGATGGAGAGACAGGCCGACCTCAAGCCTGGATGCACTTTGTGCGAGGACCCCAAGATGTAGTCTGTCTGTTTGTGGGGAAGGAGCAGCTGGAGGCTCAGAAGAATGAGGCGAAGCTACATAACAGTGCTTTAGTAACATGACATATGGACTGTGGCAGTCCTTGGTTGCTCTACATTGGTCAGTAGAGCCTTAGGTGGTTTGTTTTTCAGTGTGACAGTCAGCCCACAGTCAAATGACCGTGCCTTAGGGCCTTTGCACTCACATTCCCAAAGACATGATTATTGACATAGCAAACTGGTGCCTGAGTGAAAGTCAAGACAGCTCAAGACAGTGTTTCCCTCTTAGACATTGGAAAGACAGATAGGGAGAAAACAGTTAATGCCATATTCATCTACCTTAGAGCTGATTTTAGGGGAAAAGTGCTCACTTTCTTCATCTTCCTTTACGTCTTAGCTTGTGTAACACTTGATATCGGTGAGTTAGCTTGGCTTTTTATCTGTATTTATTTCTAAGTGGAAGTTACTATATGCTATATAAAGCGCACATTCATCTTCTCTGAATCTATGCATGCTAGATGATCAAATGTTCTGAATGATTGCTGCTATATAGTTCTGCTCACTAACCTAAAAACTCTTTAACCACTGTTTGTGTGCTGTTATTTTAATTAGTGAGAATTAACCTACTGTATCAGCCTGTGACACAGGATCCAGCCTGTGACACACATCCATTTGCACAGTTTGAAATATGTACTGTAAACATAGAAATGTGAATATTTCTCTATGGGTTTCTGTTACACCAGCAACCAGAAAAGTACTGTATGTGGATAGCATCAACTGTATTTTACTACATGACCGAATCGTCCTATGTACAGTTGTAAAGTTGAAATGAAGATTACTCATTCAATAAAATAGTCCCTCTTTTTCCAAACACTGTCTCTGAGTCTGATTTACTGTCTTATAGAATCCATTATGACAAAGTGCTGGATCCATTTTAGCCTCTTACTGTCCGCACCCTCTCCTCTGATGAATAAGCATTGACCAATAAGGGTTGCCGGGCAACAAGCGCACAATGAACCCCATTATCTTGGGGGTGCACGTCCTCGTTAACCCTTTCCCCACCTCCTTCTCTTGACCTTGAGCCCGCGTGCTATAGCTGTGTGATCTCAAGGTAGCTAGTCAGCTCTTTTGGGTGTCGAGGGCCCACCGAAGTATTTACTGCTCTGTGTAGTTTGACCTTCTATCCTGGTCTTCCCTGGACTGACAGCCATGTTGTTATCTTGAGTTACAGCAGCATGGTAAAGGAGTGTGTCAGTAATGTGACATGTACTCTGCTGGTGTTTGATGAAATACCACAGTTTAAGAATGTCAGTAAATTTAAAGCAAAAGGGACCACAAAGCTTGTACAATATCATAGCATCTAAA